>CATIWC010003046.1:0-57992 GCA_948472305.1 Vicia faba
TACAACGTGAATATGGTGAATAAATATAATATCGAGCGTCATTATATAATTTTAAATATTACCAATGTATATGAAAAATGTGTCATTAATTTATAGTCTTTTAACTTAATTTCTTAGTGGTGAAGTAACCTAATTATTGGTGATGGAGAAGAAGAAAAATATTGAAATTGTTTTCATCTATTATACCATAATACAATATGAATAATGTGAATAAATATACTATCCAGCTTCCTTATATAATTTTAAGTATTACCAATGTATTTTAAATAGGTGTCATTAATTAATAGTCTTTTAACTTATTTTCTTAGTGATGAAGAAACCTAAAATTTGGTGATGAGAAGAAGAAAAATATTGAAATTATTTACATATGTTTATACCATAATACAATGTGAATATGGTGAATAAATATACTATCGAGTCTCATTATATAATTTTAATTATTAATGTATATGAAATATGTGTCATTAATTAATAGTCTTTTAATTTAGTTTCTTAGTGATGAAATAACCTAAAATTTGGTGATGGAGAAGAAAAAAAATATTGAAATTATTTACATGTATAATACAATTATACAATGTGAATATGGTGAATGAATACACTATCGAGCCTCAATATATAATTTTAATTATTACCAATGTATTTGAAATATGTGTCATTAATTAATAGTCTTTTAACTTATTTTCTTACTGATGAAGAAACCAAAAATTTGTGATGGAGAAGAAGAAAAATATTGAAATTGTTTACATTTATTATACCATAATACAATATGAATATGGCGAATAAATATACTATCGAGTCTTATTATATAATTTTAATTATTACCAATGTATATATGATATGTGTCATTAATTAATAGTCTTTTAATTTAGTTTCTTAGTGAAGAAGTAACCTAAAATTTGGTGATGGAGAAGAAGAAAAATATTGAATTTATTTATATCTATTGTAACATAAAACAATGTGAATATGCTAAATAAATATACAATCGAGCATCGTTATATAATTTCAATTATTAACAATGTATATGAAATATGTGTTATTAATTAAAAGTCTTTTAACTTAGTTTCTTAGAGATGAAGTAACCTAAAAATTGGTGATGGAGAAGTAGAAAAATATTGAAAATGTTTAGATTTATTGTACCATAATACAATATGAATATGATGAATAAATATACTATCGAGCCTCATTATATAATTTTAATTATTAACAATGTATATGAAATATGTGTCATTAATTAATAATATTTTAACTTAGTTTCTTAGTGATGAAGTAACCTAAAATTTGGTGCTGGAGAAGTAGAAAAATATTGAAATTGTTTACATCTATAATACCATAATACAATATGAATATGGTGAATAAATATACTATCAAGTCTCATTATATAATTTTAATTATTAACAATGTATATGACAAATGTGTCATTAATTAATAATCTTTAAAGTTAGATTCTTAGTGGTGAAGTAACCTAAAATTTGATGATGGAGAAGAAGATAAATATTGAAATTGTTTACATATATTAAACTATAATACAATATGAATATGGTGAATAAATATACCATCGAGCCTCATAATATATAATTTGAATTATTAACAATGTATATGAAATATGTGTCATTAATTAATAGTCTTTTAAATTATTGTCTTAGGGATGAAAAACCCTAATATTTGGTGATGGAGAAGAAGAAAATTATTGAAATTGTTTACATCTATTATACCATAATACAATGTGAATATGGTTAATAAATATACTATCGAGAGTCGTTATATAATTTTAATTGTTACCAATGTATATGAAATATGTATCATTAATTAATAGTCTTTTAATTTAGTTTCTTAGTGAAGAAGTAACCTAAAATTTGGTGATGGAGAAGAAGAATAATATTGAAATTTTTTACATCTATTAACCCATAATACAACGTGAATATGGTGAATAAATATAATATCGAGCGTCATTATATAATTTTAAATATTACCAATGTATATGAAAAATGTGTCATTAATTTATAGTCTTTTAACTTAATTTCTTAGTGGTGAAGTAACCTAATTATTGGTGATGGAGAAGAAGAAAAATATTGAAATTGTTTACATCTATTATACCATAATACAATATGAATAATGTGAATAAATATACTATCCAGCCTCATTATATAATTTTAAGTATTACCAATGTATATTAAATAGGTGTCATTAATTACTAGTCTTTTAACTTATTTTCTTAGTGATGAAGAAACCTAAAATTTGGTGATGGAGAAGAAGAAAAATATTGAAATTATTTACATATGTTATACCATAATACAATGTGAATATGGTGAATAAATATACTATCGAGTCTCATTATATAATTTTAATCATTACTAATGTATATGAAATATGTGTCATTAATTAATAGTCTTTTAATTTAGTTTCTTAGTGATGAAATAACCTAAAATTTGGTGATGGAGAAGAAGAAAAATATTGAAATTATTTACATGTATAATGCAATTATACAATGTGAATATGGTGAATAAATATACTATCGAGCCTCAATATATAATTTTAATTATTACCAATGTTTTTGAAATATGTGTCATTAATTAATGGTCTTTTAATTTAGTTTCTTAGTGATGAAATAACCTAAAATTTAGTGATTAGAAGTAGAAAAATATTAAAATTATTTACATCTATTATCCCATAATACAATATGAATATGGTGAATAAATATACTATCGAGCGTCATTATATAATTTTAATTATTACCAATTTATATGAAATAAGTGTCATTAATTAATAGTCTTTTAATTTAGTTTCTTAGTGAAGAAGTAACCTAAAATTTGGGTGATGGAGAAGAAGAAAAATATTGAATTTGTTTTTATCTATTATAACATGAAACAATGTGAGTATGGTGAATAAATATACAATCGAACATCGTTATATAATTTACATTATTACCAACGTATATGAAATATGTGTCATTAATTAATAGTCTTTTAATTTAGTTTCTCAGTGATGAAGTAACTAAAATTTTGTGATGGAGATGCAGAAAAATATTGAAATTGTTTACATATATTTTACCATAATACAATGTGATTATGGTGAATAAATATACTATCGAGTCTCAATATATAATTTTAATTATTACCAATGTATTTGAAATATGTGTCATTAATTAATAGTCTTTTAATTTATTTTGTTAGTGATTGAAGTAACCTAAAATTTTGTGATGGAGAAGAAGAAATTATTTAATTTGTTTACATCTATTATAACATAATACAATGTGAATTGGTGAATAAATATACTATCGGACGTCGTTATATAATTTTAATTATTACCAATGTATATGAAATATGTGTGATTAATTAATAGTCTTTTAATTTAGTTTCTTAGTGATGAAGTAACCTAAAATTTGGCGAGGGAGAAGAAGAAAAATATTGAAATTTTTTACATCTATTATACCATAATACAATATGAATATTTTGAATAAATATACTATCTAGTCTCATTATATAATTTGAATTATTAACAATGTATATGATGAATGTGTCATTAATTTTAGTGATGAAGTAACCTAAAATTCGATGATGGAGAAGAAAAAAAATGTTGAAATTGTTTACATATATTATATCATAATACAATATGAATATAGTGAATAAATACACTATTGATCCTCATTATATAATTATAATTATTACCAATGTATATGAAATATGTGTCATTAACTAATAGTCTTTTAACTTATTTTCTTAGTGATGAAAAAACCTAAAATTTGGTGATGGAGAAGAAGAAAAATATTGAAATTGTTTATATATATTTTACCATAATACAATGTAAATATGGTGAATAAATATATTATCGAGCCTCAATATATAATTTTAATTATTACCAATGTATTTAAAACATGTGTCATTAATTAAGAGTCTTTTATTAGTTCCTTTGTGATGAAATAACCTAAAATTTGGTGATTAGAAGAAGAAAACTATTGAAATTGTTTACATCTATTTCCCCATAATATAATATGAATATGGTGAATAAATATACTATAGAGCCTCATTATATAATTTTAATTATTACCAATGTATATGAAATATGTGTCATTAATTAATAGTTTTAGTTTCTTAGTGAAGAAGTAACCTAAAATTTGGTGATGGAGAAGAAGAAAAATATTAAATTGGTTTATATCTATTATAACATAAAAGAATGAGAATATGGTGAATAAATATACAATATAGCATGAATATATAATTTCAATTGTTATCAATGTATACGAAAACATGTATCATTAATTAAAAGTCTTTTAACTTAGTTTCTTAGTGATGAAGTAACCTAAAATTTGGTGATGGAGAAGTAGAAAAATATTGAACTTGTTTTCATCTATAATACCATATTACAATATGAATATGATGAATAAATATACTATCGAGCCTCATTATATAATTTTAATTATTACCAATGTATATGAAATATGTGTCATTAATTAAAAGTCTTTTAACTTAGTTTCTCAGTGATGAAGAAACCTAAAATTTGGTGATGGAGAAGAAGAAAAATATTGAAATTGTTTACATATATTATACCATAATACAATATGAATACTGTGAATAAATATACCATTGAGGCTCATTATATAATTTGAATTATTAACAATGTATATGAAATATGTGTCATTAATTAATAGTCTTTTAATTTAGTTTCTTAGTGATGAAATAACCTAAAACTTGGTGATGGAGAAGAAGAAAAATATTGAAATTATTTACATGTATAATACAATTATACAATGTGAATATGGTGAATGAATACACTATCGAGCCTCAATATATAATTTTAATTATTACCAATGTATTTGAAATATGTGTCATTAATTAATAGTCTTTTAACTTTTTTTCTTAGTGATGAAGAAACCAAAAATTTGGTGATGGAGAAGAAGAAAAATATTGAAATTGTTTACATTTATTATACCATAATACAATATGAATATGGCGAATAAATATACTATCGAGTCTCATTATATAAATTTAATTATTACCAATGTATATAAAATATGTGTCATTCATTAATAGTCTTTAATTTAGTTTCTTAGTGAAGAAGTAACCTAAAATTTGGTGATGGAGAAGAAGAAAAATATTGAATTTATTTATATCTATTATAACATAAAACAATGTGAATATGCTGAATAAATATACAATCGAGCATCGTTATATAATTTCAATTATTAACAATGTATATGAAATTTGTGTCATTAATTAAAAGTCTTTTAACTTAGTTTCTTAGAGATGAAGTAACCTAAAATTTGGTGATGGTGAAGCAGAAAAATATTGAAATTGTTTAGATTTATTATACCATAATACAATATGAATATGATTAGATATACTATCGAGCCTCATTATATAATTTTAATTATTAACAATGTATATGAAATATGTGTCATTAATTAATAGTCTTTTAACTTAGTTTCTTAGTGAAGAAGAAACCTAAAATTTGGTGATGGAGAAGAAGAAAATATTGAAATTGTTTACATATATTATACCATAATACAGTATGAATACTGTGAATAAATATAATATCGAGCCTCATTATATAACTGGAATTATTAACAATGTATATGAAATATGTGTCATTAATTAATAGTCTTTTAACTTAGTTTCTTAGTGGTGACGTAACCTAAAATTTGATGATGGGAGAAGAAGAAAATTATTGAAATTGTTTACATATATTAAACTATAATACAATATGAATATGGTGAACAAATACACCATCTAGCCTCATAATATATAATTTGAATTATTAACAATGTATATGAAATATGTGTCGTTAATTAATAGTCTTTTAAATTATTGTCTTAGGGATGAAAAAACCTAATATTTGGTTATGGAGAAGAAGAAAAATATTAAAATTGTTTACATCTATTATACCATAATACAATGTGAATATAATGAATAAATATACTATCGAGCATCGTTATATAATTTTAATTATTACCAATGTATATGAAATATGTATCATTAATTAATAGTCTTTTAATTTAGTTTCTTAGTGAAGAAGTAACCTAAAATTTGGTGATGGAGAAGAAGAATAATATTGAAAATTGTTTACATCTATTATCCCATAATACAACGTGAATATGGTGAATAAATATACTATGGAGCGTCATTATATTATTTTAAATATTACCAATGTATATGAAAAATGTGTCATTAATTAATAGCCTTTTAACTTAGTTTCTTAGTGATGAAGTAACCTAATTATTGGTGATGGAGAAGAAGAAAAATATTGAAATTTTTTACATCTATTATACCATAATACAATATGAATATGGTGACTAAATATACTATCGAGCCTCATTATATAATTTTAATTATTACCAATGTATATTAAATATATGTCATTAATTAATTAGTCTTTTAACTTAGTTTCTTAGTGATGAAGTAACCTAAAATTTGACGATGGAGAAGAAGAAAAATATTGAAATTGTTTACATATATTATACTATAATACAATATGAATATGGTGAATAAAAACACCATCAAGCCTCATAATATATATTTTTTTAATTATTAACAATGTATATGAAATATGTGTCATCAATTAATAGTATTTTAACTTAGTTTTCTTAGTGATGAAGTAACATAAAATTTGGTGATGGAGAAGTAGAAAAATATTGAAATTGTTTACATCTATAATACCATAATACAATATGAATATGGTGAATAAATATACTATCGAGTCTCATTATATAATTTTAATTATTATCAATGTATATGAAATATGTGTCATTAATTAATAGTCTTTTAATTTAGTTTCTTAGTGATGAAATAACCTAAAATTTGGTGATGGAGAAGAAGAAAATATTGAAATTATTTACATGTATAATACAATTATACAATGTGAATATGGTGAAAAAATATACTATGGAGCCTCAATATATAATTTTAATTATTAACAATGTATATGAAATATGTGTCATCAATTAATAGTATTTTTAACTTAGTTTCTTAGTGATGAAGTAACATAAAATTTGGTGATGGAGAAGTAGAAAAATATTGAAATTGTTTACATCTATAATACCATAATACAATATGAATATGGTGAATAAATATACTATCGAGTCTCATTATATAATTTTAATTATTATCAATGTATATGAAATATGTGTCATTAATTAATAGTCTTTTAATTTAGTTTCTTAGTGATGAAATAACCTAAAATTTGGTGATGGAGAAGAAGAAAAATATTGAAATTATTTACATGTATAATACAATTATACAATGTGAATATGGTGAAAAAATATACTATGGAGCCTCAATATATAATTTTAATTATTACCAATGTATTTGAAATATGTGTCATTAATTAATAGTCTTTTAATTTAGTTTCTTAGTGATGAAATAACCTAAAATTTAGTGATTAGAAGAAGAAAAATATTAAAATTATTTCCATCTATTATCTCATAATACAATATGAATATGGAAAATAAATATACTATCGAGCGTCATTATATAATTTTAATTATTACCAATGTATATGAAATATGTGTCATTAATTAATAGTCTTTTAATTTAGTTTCTTAGTGATGAAATAACCTAAAATTTGGTGATTAGAAGAATAAAAATATTGAAATTGTTTACATCTATTATCTCATAATACAATATGAATATTGCGAATAAATATACTATCGAGTCTCATTATATAATTTTAATTATTAACAATGTATAAGGAATATGTGTCGTTAATTAATAGTCTTTTAATTTAGTTCTTAGTGAAGAAGTAACCTAAAATTTGGTGACGGAGAAGAAGAAAAATATTGAATTTGGTTATATCTATTATAACATAAAACAATGTGAATATGGTGAATAAATATACAATCGAGCATCGTTATATAATTTCAATTATTACCAATGTATATGAAATATGTGTCATTAATTAAAAGTCTTTTAACTTAGTTTCTTAGTGATGAAATAATCTAAAATTTGGTCATGGAGAAGTAGAAAAATATTGAAAATGTTTAGATTTATTGTACCATAATACAATATGAATATGATGAATAAATATACTATTGAGCCTCATTATATAATTTTAATTATTAACAATGTATATAAAATATCCGTCATTAATTAATAGTATTTTAACTTAGTTTCTTAGTGATGAAGTAACCTAAAATTTTGTTGATGGAGAAGTAGAAAAATATTGAAATTGTTTACATCTTTAACACCATAATACAATATGAATATGGTGAATAAATATACTATCGAGCCTCATTATATAATTTTAATTATTATCAATTTATATGAAATATGTGTCATTAATTAATAGTCTTTTAACTTAGTTTTCTTAGTGATGAAGTAACCTAAAATTTGAAGATGGAGAAGAAGAAAAATATTGAATTTGTTTATATCTATTATAACATAATACAATGTGAATTGGTGAATAAATATACAATCGAGCATCGTTATATAATTTACATTATTACCAACGTATATGAAATATGTGTGATTAATTAATAGTCTTTTAACTTAGTTTCTTAGTGATGAAGTAACCTAAAATTTTGTGATGGAGAAGCAGAAAAATATTGAAATTTTTTACATCTATTATACCATAATACAATATGAATATTGTGAATAAATATACTACCGAGTCTCGTTATATAATTTGAATTATTAACAATGTATATGATGAATGTGTCATTAATTAATAATCTTTTAACTTAGTTTTTTTAGTGCTGAAGTAACCTAAAATTTGGTGATAGAGAAGAAGAAAAATATTGAAATTGTTTATATATATTTTACCATAATACAATGTAAATATGGTGAATAAATATACTATCGAGCCTCAATATATAATTTTAAATTATTACCAATGTATTTAAAACAGGTGTCATTAATTAAGAGTCTTTTATTTAGTTTCTTAGTGATAAAGTAACCTAAAATTTGGTGATTAGAAGAAGAAAACTATTGAAATTGTTTACATCTATTACCCCATAATATAATATGAATATGGTGAATAAATATACTATAGAGCCTCATTATATAATTTTAAGCTAGTTTCTTAGTGAAGAAGTAACCTAAAATTTGGTGATGGAGAAGAAGAAAAATATTAAATTGCTTTATATCTATTATAACATAAATCAATGGGAATATGGTGAATAAATATACAATCTAGCATGAATATATAATTTCAATTGTTACCAATGTATACGAAACATGTGATGAAGTAACCTAAAATTTGAATATGGTGAATAAAAATACTATCGAGCCTCATTATATAATTTTAATTATTAACAATCTATATGAAATATGTTTCATTAATTAAAAGTCTTTTAACTTTGTTTCTTAGTGATGAAGAAACCAAAAATTTGGTGATGGAGAAGAAGAAAAATATTGAAATTGTTTACATATATTATACCATAATACAATATGAATACTGTGAATAAATATACCATCGAGCCTCATTATATAATTTGAATTATTAACAATGTATATGAAATATGTGTGATTAATTAATAGTATTTTAACTTAGTTTCTTAGTGATGAAGTAACCTAAAATTTGGTGATGGAGAAGTAGAAAAATATTTAAATTGTTTACATCTATAATACAATAATACAATATGAATATGGTGAGTAATTATACTATCGAGCCTCATTATATAATTTTAATTATTATCAATGTATATGAAATATTTGTTATTAATTAATAGTCTTTTAATTTATTTTCTTAGTGATGAAGAAACCTAAAATTTGGTGATGGAGAAGAAGAAACATATTGAAATTGTTTACATTTATTATACCCTAATATATGTGAATATGGTGAATAAATATACTATCGAGCCTCGTTATATAACTTTAATTATTACCAATGTATATGAAATATGTGTCATTAATTAATAGCCTTTTAATTTAGTTTCTTAGTGATGAAATAACCTAAAATTTTGGTGATTAGAAGAATAAAAATATTGAAATTGTTTACATCTATTATCTCATAATACAATATGAATATAGCGAATAAATATACTATCGAGTCTCATTATATAATTTTAATTATTAACAATGTATAAGGAATATGTGTCGTTAATTAATAGTCTTTTAATTTAGTTTCTTAGTGAAGAAGTAACCTAAAATTTTGTTACGGAGAAGAAGAAAAATATTGAATTTGTTTATATCTATTATAACATAAAACAGTGTGAATATGGTGAATAAATATACAATCGAGCATCGATATATAATTTCAATTATTATCAATGTATATGAAATATGTGTCATTAATTAAAAGTCTTTTAACTTAGTTTCTTAGTGATGAAATAATCTAAAATTTGGTGATGGAGAAGTAGAAAAATATTGAAAATGTTTACATTTATTGTACCATAATACAATATGAATATGATGAATAAATATACTATCGAGCCTCATTATACAATTTTAATTATTAACAATGTATATGAACTATGTGTCATTAATTAATAGTATTTTCACTTAGTTTCTTAGTGATGAAGTAACCTAAAATTTGGTGATGGAGAAGTAGAAAAATATTGAAATTGTTTACATCTTTAATACCATAATACAATATGAATATGGTGAATAAATATACTATCGAGCCTCATTATATAATTTTAATTATTATCAATGTATATGAAATATGTGTCATTAATTAATAGTCTTTTAACTTAGTTTCTTAGTGATGAAGTAACCTAAAATTTGAAGATGGAGAAGAAGAAAAATATTGAAATTGTTTTCATATATTATACTATAATACAATATGAATATGGTGAATAAATACACCATCAAGCCTCATAATATATAATTTTCATTATTAACAATGTATATGAAATATGTGTCATCAATTAATAGTATTTTAACTTAGTTTCTTAGTGATGAAGTAACCTAAAATTTGGTGATGGAGAAGTAGAAAAATATTGAATTTGTTTACATCTATAATACCATAATACAATATGAATATGGTGAATAAATATACTATCGAGTTTCATTATATAATTTTAATTATTATCAATGTATGTGAAATATGTGTCTTTAATTTATAGTCTTTTAACTTAGTTTCTTAGTGATGAAGAAACCTAAAATTTGGTGATGGAAAAGAAGAAAATATTGAAATTGTTTACATCTATTATCCCATGATACAATATGAATATGGTGAATAATTATATTATCGAGCCTCATCTTATAATTTTGACTTATTAACAATGTATATGAAATATGTGGTATCAATTAATAGTATTTTAACTTAGTTTCTTAGTGATGAAGTAACCTAAAATTTGTTGATGAAGAAGAAGAAAAATATTGAAATTGTTTACATATATTATACTATAATACAATATGAATATGGTGAATAATTACACTATTGAGCCTCATTATATAACTTTAATTATTACCAATGTATATGAAATATGTGTCATTAATTAATAGTCTTTTAACTTATTTTCTTAGTGATGAAGAAACCAAAAATTTGGTAATGGAGAAGAAGAAAAATATTGAAATTGTTTACATTTATTATACCATAATATGATGTGAATATGGTGCATAAATATACTATTGAGCCTCATTATATAATTTTAATTATTACCAATGTATATAAAACATGTGTCATTTATTAATAGTCTTTTAATTAGTTTCTTAGTTATGAAATAACCTAAAATTTGGTGATGGAGAAGAAGAAAAATATTGAAATTATTTACATATATTATACCATAATACAATGTGAATATGGTGAATAAATACACTATCAAGCCTCATTATATAACTTTAATTATTACCAATGTATATGAAATATGTGTCATTAATTATTAGTCTTTTAACTTATTTTCTTAGTGATGAAGAAACCAAAAATTTTGTTATGGAGAAGAAGAAAAAATATAGAAATTGTTTACATTTATTATACCATATTATAATGTGAATATGGTGAAAAAATATACTATTGAGCCTCATTATATAATATTAATTATTACCGATGTATGTAAAATATGTGTCATTAATTAATAGTCTTTTAATTTAGTTTTTCAGTGATGAAATAACCTAAAATTTTGTGATTAGTAGAAGAAAAATATTGAAATTGATTACATATATTATCCCATAATATAATATGAATATGGAGAATAAATATACCATCGAGTCTCATTATATTATTTTAATTATTACCAATGTATAAGAAATGTGTGTCATTAATTAATAGTCTTTTAACTTAGTTTCAGTGATGAAGTAACCTAAAATTTTGTGATGGAGAAGTAGAAAAATATTGAAATTATTTACATCTATAATACTATAATACAATATGAATATGGTGAATAAATATACTATCGAGCCTCATTATATAATTTTAATTATTATCAATGTATATGAAATATGTGTCATTAATTAATAGTCTTTTAACTTAGTTTCTTAGTGAAGAAGAAACCTAAAATTTGGTGATGGAGAAGAAGAAAATATTGAAATTGTTTACATATATTATACCATAATACAATATGAATACTGTGAACAAATATACTATCGAGCCTCATTATATAATTTGAATTATTAACAATGTATATGACGAATGTGTCATTAATTAATAATCTTTTAACTTAGTTTCTTAGTGATGAAGTAACCTAAAATTTGATGATGGAGAAGAAGAAAAATATTGAAATTGTTTACATATATTAAACTGTAATACAATATCAATATGGTGAATAAATACACAATCGGGCCTCATAATATATAATTTGAATTATTAACAATGTATATGATATATGTGTCATTAATTAATAGCATTTTAACTTAGCTTCTAGTGATGAAGTAACCTAAAATTTGGTGATGGAGAAGAAGAAAAATCTTGAAATTGTTTACATCTATTATACCATAATACAATATGAATATGGTGAATAAATGTACTATCGAGCCTCATTATATAATTTTAATTATTACCATCGTATATTAAATATGTGTCATTAATTAAAAGTCTTTTTACTTATTTTCTTAGTGATGAAGTAACCTAAAATTTGGTGATGGAGAAGTTGAAAAATATTAAAATTGTTTAGATTTATTATACCATAATACAATATGAATATGGTGAGTAAATATACTATCGAGCCTCGTATATAATTTAAATTATTAACAATGTATATGACAAATGTGTCATTAATTAATAATCTTTTAACTTAGTTTCTTAGTGATGAAGTAACCTAAAGTTTGATGATGGAGAAGAAGAAAAATATTGAAAGTGTTTACATATATTATACTATATTACAATATGAATATGGTTCATAAATACACTATCGAGCCTCATTATATAACTTTAATTATTACTAATGTATATGAAATATGTGTCATTAATTAATAGTCTTTTAACTTAGTTTCTAAGTGATGAAGTAACCAAATATTTGGTGATGGAGAAGAAGAAAAATATTGAAATTGTTTATATTTATTATTCCATAATACAATATGAATACGGTACACAAATATACTATTGAGCCTCATTATATAATTTTAATTATTACCAATATATATGAAATATGTGTCATTAATTAATAGTCTTTTAATTTAGTTTCTTTGTGATGAAATAACCTAAAATTTGGTGATTAGAAGAATAAAAATATTGAAATTGTTTACATCTATTATCTCATAATACAATATGAATATTGCGAATAAATATACTATCGAGTCTCATTATATAATTTTAATTATTAACAATGTATAAGGAATATGTGTCGTTAATTAATAGTCTTTTAATTTAGTTTCTTAGTGAAGAAGTAACCTAAAATTTGGTGACGGAGAAGAAGAAAAATATTGAATTTGGTTATATCTATTATAACATAAAACAATGTGAATATGGTGAATAAATATACAATCGAGCATCGTTATATAATTTCAATTATTACCAATGTATATGAAATATGTGTCATTAATTAAAAGTCTTTTAACTTAGTTTCTTAGTGATGAAATAATCTAAAATTTGGTCATGGAGAAGTAGAAAAATATTGAAAATGTTTAGATTTATTGTACCATAATACAATATGAATATGATGAATAAATATACTATTGAGCCTCATTATATAATTTTAATTATTAACAATGTATATAAAATATCCGTCATTAATTAATAGTATTTTAACTTAGTTTCTTAGTGATGAAGTAACCTAAAATTTTGTTGATGGAGAAGTAGAAAAATATTGAAATTGTTTACATCTTTAACACCATAATACAATATGAATATGGTGAATAAATATACTATCGAGCCTCATTATATAATTTTAATTATTATCAATTTATATGAAATATGTGTCATTAATTAATAGTCTTTTAACTTAGTTTCTTAGTGATGAAGTAACCTAAAATTTGAAGATGGAGAAGAAGAAAAATATTGAATTTGTTTATATCTATTATAACATAATACAATGTGAATTGGTGAATAAATATACAATCGAGCATCGTTATATAATTTACATTATTACCAACGTATATGAAATATGTGTGATTAATTAATAGTCTTTTAACTTAGTTTCTTAGTGATGAAGTAACCTAAAATTTTGTGATGGAGAAGCAGAAAAATATTGAAATTTTTTACATCTATTATACCATAATACAATATGAATATTGTGAATAAATATACTACCGAGTCTCGTTATATAATTTGAATTATTAACAATGTATATGATGAATGTGTCATTAATTAATAATCTTTTAACTTAGTTTTTTTAGTGCTGAAGTAACCTAAAATTTGGTGATAGAGAAGAAGAAAAATATTGAAATTGTTTATATATATTTTACCATAATACAATGTAAATATGGTGAATAAATATACTATCGAGCCTCAATATATAATTTTAAATTATTACCAATGTATTTAAAACAGGTGTCATTAATTAAGAGTCTTTTATTTAGTTTCTTAGTGATATAGTAACCTAAAATTTGGTGATTAGAAGAAGAAAACTATTGAAATTGTTTACATCTATTACCCCATAATATAATATGAATATGGTGAATAAATATACTATAGAGCCTCATTATATAATTTTAAGCTAGTTTCTTAGTGAAGAAGTAACCTAAAATTTGGTGATGGAGAAGAAGAAAAATATTAAATTGCTTTATATCTATTATAACATAAATCAATGGGAATATGGTGAATAAATATACAATCTAGCATGAATATATAATTTCAATTGTTACCAATGTATACGAAACATGTGATGAAGTAACCTAAAATTTGATGATGGAGAAGTAGAAAAATATTGAACTTGTTTTCATCTATAATACCATAATACAATATGAATATGGTGAATAAAAATACTATCGAGCCTCATTATATAATTTTAATTATTAACAATCTATATGAAATATGTTTCATTAATTAAAAGTCTTTTAACTTTGTTTCTTAGTGATGAAGAAACCAAAAATTTGGTGATGGAGAAGAAGAAAAATATTGAAATTGTTTACATATATTATACCATAATACAATATGAATACTGTGAATAAATATACCATCGAGCCTCATTATATAATTTGAATTATTAACAATGTATATGAAATATGTGTGATTAATTAATAGTATTTTAACTTAGTTTCTTAGTGATGAAGTAACCTAAAATTTGGTGATGGAGAAGTAGAAAAATATTTAAATTGTTTACATCTATAATACAATAATACAATATGAATATGGTGAGTAATTATACTATCGAGCCTCATTATATAATTTTAATTATTATCAATGTATATGAAATATGTGTTATTAATTAATAGTCTTTTAATTTATTTTCTTAGTGATGAAGAAACCTAAAATTTGGTGATGGAGAAGAAGAAACATATTGAAATTGTTTACATTTATTATACCCTAATATATGTGAATATGGTGAATAAATATACTATCGAGCCTCGTTATATAACTTTAATTATTACCAATGTATATGAAATATGTGTCATTAATTAATAGCCTTTTAATTTAGTTTCTTAGTGATGAAATAACCTAAAATTTGGTGATTAGAAGAATAAAAATATTGAAATTGTTTACATCTATTATCTCATAATACAATATGAATATAGCGAATAAATATACTATCGAGTCTCATTATATAATTTTAATTATTAACAATGTATAAGGAATATGTGTCGTTAATTAATAGTCTTTTAATTTAGTTTCTTAGTGAAGAAGTAACCTAAAATTTTGTTACGGAGAAGAAGAAAAATATTGAATTTGTTTATATCTATTATAACATAAAACAGTGTGAATATGGTGAATAAATATACAATCGAGCATCGATATATAATTTCAATTATTATCAATGTATATGAAATATGTGTCATTAATTAAAAGTCTTTTAACTTAGTTTCTTAGTGATGAAATAATCTAAAATTTGGTGATGGAGAAGTAGAAAAATATTGAAAATGTTTACATTTATTGTACCATAATACAATATGAATATGATGAATAAATATACTATCGAGCCTCATTATACAATTTTAATTATTAACAATGTATATGAACTATGTGTCATTAATTAATAGTATTTTCACTTAGTTTCTTAGTGATGAAGTAACCTAAAATTTGGTGATGGAGAAGTAGAAAAATATTGAAATTGTTTACATCTTTAATACCATAATACAATATGAATATGGTGAATAAATATACTATCGAGCCTCATTATATAATTTTAATTATTATCAATGTATATGAAATATGTGTCATTAATTAATAGTCTTTTAACTTAGTTTCTTAGTGATGAAGTAACCTAAAATTTGAAGATGGAGAAGAAGAAAAATATTGAAATTGTTTTCATATATTATACTATAATACAATATGAATATGGTGAATAAATACACCATCAAGCCTCATAATATATAATTTTCATTATTAACAATGTATATGAAATATGTGTCATCAATTAATAGTATTTTAACTTAGTTTCTTAGTGATGAAGTAACCTAAAATTTGGTGATGGAGAAGTAGAAAAATATTGAATTTGTTTACATCTATAATACCATAATACAATATGAATATGGTGAATAAATATACTATCGAGTTTCATTATATAATTTTAATTATTATCAATGTATGTGAAATATGTGTCTTTAATTTATAGTCTTTTAACTTAGTTTCTTAGTGATGAAGAAACCTAAAATTTGGTGATGGAAAAGAAGAAAATATTGAAATTGTTTACATCTATTATCCCATGATACAATATGAATATGGTGAATAATTATATTATCGAGCCTCATCTTATAATTTGACTTATTAACAATGTATATGAAATATGTGGTATCAATTAATAGTATTTTAACTTAGTTTCTTAGTGATGAAGTAACCTAAAATTTGTTGATGAAGAAGAAGAAAAATATTGAAATTGTTTACATATATTATACTATAATACAATATGAATATGGTGAATAATTACACTATTGAGCCTCATTATA
Source organism: Vicia faba (assembly GCA_948472305.1). Classification (NCBI taxonomy): domain Eukaryota; kingdom Viridiplantae; phylum Streptophyta; class Magnoliopsida; order Fabales; family Fabaceae; genus Vicia; species Vicia faba. The sequence goes on from CATIWC010003046.1 coordinate 17,349, forward strand.
TAACTTTAATTATTACCAATGTATATGAAATATGTGTCATTAATTAATAGTCTTTTAACTTATTTTCTTAGTGATGAAGAAACCAAAAATTTGGTAATGGAGAAGAAGAAAAATATTGAAATTGTTTACATTTATTATACCATAATATGATGTGAATATGGTGCATAAATATACTATTGAGCCTCATTATATAATTTTAATTATTACCAATGTATATAAAACATGTGTCATTTATTAATAGTCTTTTAATTTAGTTTCTTAGTTATGAAATAACCTAAAATTTGGTGATGGAGAAGAAGAAAAATATTGAAATTATTTACATATATTATACCATAATACAATGTGAATATGGTGAATAAATACACTATCAAGCCTCATTATATAACTTTAATTATTACCAATGTATATGAAATATGTGTCATTAATTATTAGTCTTTTAACTTATTTTCTTAGTGATGAAGAAACCAAAAATTTTGTTATGGAGAAGAAGAAAAAATATAGAAATTGTTTACATTTATTATACCATATTATAATGTGAATATGGTGAAAAAATATACTATTGAGCCTCATTATATAATATTAATTATTACCGATGTATGTAAAATATGTGTCATTAATTAATAGTCTTTTAATTTAGTTTTTCAGTGATGAAATAACCTAAAATTTTGTGATTAGTAGAAGAAAAATATTGAAATTGATTACATATATTATCCCATAATATAATATGAATATGGAGAATAAATATACCATCGAGTCTCATTATATTATTTTAATTATTACCAATGTATAAGAAATGTGTGTCATTAATTAATAGTCTTTTAACTTAGTTTCAGTGATGAAGTAACCTAAAATTTTGTGATGGAGAAGTAGAAAAATATTGAAATTATTTACATCTATAATACTATAATACAATATGAATATGGTGAATAAATATACTATCGAGCCTCATTATATAATTTTAATTATTATCAATGTATATGAAATATGTGTCATTAATTAATAGTCTTTTAACTTAGTTTCTTAGTGAAGAAGAAACCTAAAATTTGGTGATGGAGAAGAAGAAAATATTGAAATTGTTTACATATATTATACCATAATACAATATGAATACTGTGAACAAATATACTATCGAGCCTCATTATATAATTTGAATTATTAACAATGTATATGACGAATGTGTCATTAATTAATAATCTTTTAACTTAGTTTCTTAGTGATGAAGTAACCTAAAATTTGATGATGGAGAAGAAGAAAAATATTGAAATTGTTTACATATATTAAACTGTAATACAATATCAATATGGTGAATAAATACACAATCGGGCCTCATAATATATAATTTGAATTATTAACAATGTATATGATATATGTGTCATTAATTAATAGCATTTTAACTTAGCTTCTAGTGATGAAGTAACCTAAAATTTGGTGATGGAGAAGAAGAAAAATCTTGAAATTGTTTACATCTATTATACCATAATACAATATGAATATGGTGAATAAATGTACTATCGAGCCTCATTATATAATTTTAATTATTACCATCGTATATTAAATATGTGTCATTAATTAAAAGTCTTTTTACTTATTTTCTTAGTGATGAAGTAACCTAAAATTTGGTGATGGAGAAGTTGAAAAATATTAAAATTGTTTAGATTTATTATACCATAATACAATATGAATATGGTGAGTAAATATACTATCGAGCCTCGTATATAATTTAAATTATTAACAATGTATATGACAAATGTGTCATTAATTAATAATCTTTTAACTTAGTTTCTTAGTGATGAAGTAACCTAAAGTTTGATGATGGAGAAGAAGAAAAATATTGAAAGTGTTTACATATATTATACTATATTACAATATGAATATGGTTCATAAATACACTATCGAGCCTCATTATATAACTTTAATTATTACTAATGTATATGAAATATGTGTCATTAATTAATAGTCTTTTAACTTAGTTTCTAAGTGATGAAGTAACCAAATATTTGGTGATGGAGAAGAAGAAAAATATTGAAATTGTTTATATTTATTATTCCATAATACAATATGAATACGGTACACAAATATACTATTGAGCCTCATTATATAATTTTAATTATTACCAATATATATGAAATATGTGTCATTAATTAATAGTCTTTTAATTTAGTTTCTTTGTGATGAAATAACGTAAAATTTGGTGATTAGAAGAAGAAAAATATTGAAATTGTTTACATCTGTTATCCCGTAATACAATATGAATATAGCGAATAAATATACTATCGAGTCTCATTATATAATTTTAATTATTAACAATGTATAAGGAATATGTGTCGTTAATTAATAGTCTTTTAATTTAGTTTCTTAGTGAAGAAGTAACCTAAAATTTGGTGATGGAGAAGAAGAAAAATATTGAATTTTTTTATATTTATTATAACATAAAACAATGTGAATATGGTGAATAAATATACAATCGAGCATCGTTATATAATTTCAATTATTAACAATGTATATGAAATATGTGTCATTAATTAAAAGTATTTTAAATTAGTTTCTTAGTGATGAAGTAACCTAAAATTTGGTGATGGAGAAGTTGAAAAATATTGAAATTGTTTAGATTTATTATACCATAATACAATATGAATATGGTGAATAAATATATTATCGAGCCTCATTATATAATTTTAATTATTAACAATGTATATGAAATATGTGTCATTAATTAATAGTAATTTAACTTAGTTTATTAGTGATGAAGTAACCTAAAATTTGATGATGAAGAAGAAGAAAAATATTGAAATTGTTTACATAAATTATACTATAATACAATATGAATATGGTGAATAAATACACTATCAAGCCTCATTATATAACTTTAATTATTACCAATGTATATGAAATATGTGTCATTAATTAATAGTCTTTTAACTTATTTTCTTAGTGATGAAGTAATCTAAAATTTGGTGATGGAGAAGTAGAAAAATATTGAAAATGTTTAGATTTATTATACAATAATGCAATATGAATATGATTAAATATATTATCGAGCCTCAGTTTATAATTTTAATTATTACCAATGTATAAGGAATATATGTCGTTAATTAATAGTCTTTTAATTTAGTTTCTTAGTGAAGAAGTAACCTAAAATTTGGTGATGGAAAAGAAGAAAAATATTGAATTTCTTTATATCTATTATAACATAAAACAATGTGAATATGGTGAATAAATATACATTCGAGCATCGTTATATAATTTCAATTATTAACAATGTATATGAAATATCAGTCATTTATTTAAAAGTCTTTTAATTTAGTTTCTTAGTGATGAAATAACCTAAAATTTTGTGATGTAGAAAAAGAAAAATATTATAATTGTTTACATCTATTATCCCATAACACAATATGAATATGGTGAATAAATATACAATCGAGCCTCATTATATAATTTTAATTATTAACAATCTATATGACAAATGTGTCATTAATTAATAATCTTTTAACTTAGTTTCTTAACGATGAAGTAACCTAAAATACTATGATGGAGAAGAAGAAATATATTGAAATTTTTTAAATATATTATACTATAATACAATATGAATATGGTGAATAAATACACTATCGAGCTTCATTATATAACTTTTTTTATTAACAATGTATATGAAATATGTGTCATTAATTAATAGTCTTTTAACTTATTTTCTTTGTGACGAAGAAACCAAAAATTTGGTGATGGAGAAAAAGAAAAATATTGAAATTGTTTACATTTATTAAACCATAATACATTATGAATATGGCGAATAAATATACTATCAAGTCTCATTATATAATTTTAATTATTACCAATGTATATAAAATAAGTGTCATTAATTAATAGTCTTTTAATTTAGTTTCTTAGTGAAGAAGTAACCTAAAATTTGGTGATGGAGAAGAAGAAAAATATTGAATTTTTTATATTTATTATAACATAAAACAATGTGAATATGGTGAATAAATATACAATCGAGCATCGTTATATAATTTCAATTATTAACAATGTATATGAAATATGTGTCATTAATTAAAAGTATTTTAAATTAGTTTCTTAGTGATGAAGTAACCTAAAATTTGGTGATGGAGAAGTTGAAAAATATTGAAATTGTTTAGATTTATTATACCATAATACAATATGAATATGGTGAATAAATATATTATCGAGCCTCATTATATAATTTTAATTATTAACAATGTATATGAAATATGTGTCATTAATTAATAGTAATTTAACTTAGTTTATTAGTGATGAAGTAACCTAAAATTTGATGATGAAGAAGAAGAAAAATATTGAAATTGTTTACATAAATTATACTATAATACAATATGAATATGGTGAATAAATACACTATCAAGCCTCATTATATAACTTTAATTATTACCAATGTATATGAAATATGTGTCATTAATTAATAGTCTTTTAACTTATTTTCTTAGTGATGAAGTAATCTAAAATTTGGTGATGGAGAAGTAGAAAAATATTGAAAATGTTTAGATTTATTATACAATAATGCAATATGAATATGATTAAATATATTATCGAGCCTCAGTTTATAATTTTAATTATTACCAATGTATAAGGAATATTTGTCGTTAATTAATAGTCTTTTAATTTAGTTTCTTAGTGAAGAAGTAACCTAAAATTTGGTGATGGAAAAGAAGAAAAATATTGAATTTCTTTATATCTATTATAACATAAAACAATGTGAATATGGTGAATAAATATACATTCGAGCATCGTTATATAATTTCAATTATTAACAATGTATATGAAATATCAGTCATTTATTTAAAAGTCTTTTAATTTAGTTTCTTAGTGATGAAATAACCTAAAATTTTGTGATGTAGAAAAAGAAAAATATTATAATTGTTTACATCTATTATCCCATAACACAATATGAATATGGTGAATAAATATACAATCGAGCCTCATTATATAATTTTAATTATTAACAATCTATATGACAAATGTGTCATTAATTAATAATCTTTTAACTTAGTTTCTTAACGATGAAGTAACCTAAAATACTATGATGGAGAAGAAGAAATATATTGAAATTTTTTAAATATATTATACTATAATACAATATGAATATGGTGAATAAATACACTATCGAGCTTCATTATATAACTTTTTTTATTAACAATGTATATGAAATATGTGTCATTAATTAATAGTCTTTTAACTTATTTTCTTTGTGACGAAGAAACCAAAAATTTGGTGATGGAGAAAAAGAAAAATATTGAAATTGTTTACATTTATTAAACCATAATACATTATGAATATGGCGAATAAATATACTATCAAGTCTCATTATATAATTTTAATTATTACCAATGTATATAAAATAAGTGTCATTAATTAATAGTCTTTTAATTTAGTTTCTTAGTGAAGAAGTAACCTAAAATTTGGTGATGGAGAAGAAGAAAAATATTGAATTTATTTATATCTATTATAACATAAAAAAATGTGAATATGGTGAATAAATATACAATCGAGCATCGTTATATAATTTCAATTATTAACAATGTATATGAAATATGTGTCATTAATTAAAAGTATTTTAAATTAGTTTCTTAGTGATGAAGTAACCTAAAATTTGGTGATGGAGAAGTTGAAAAATATTGAAATTGTTTAGATTTATTATACCATAATACAATATGAATATGGTGAATAAATATACTATCGAGCCTCATTATATAATTTTAATTATTATCAATGTATATGAAATATGTGTCATTAATTAATAGTATTTTAACTTAGTTTCTTAGTGATGAAGTAACCTAAAATTTTGTAATGGAGAGGTAGAAAAATATTGAAATTGTTTAGATTTATTATACCATAATACAATATGAATATGATTAAATATACTATCGAGCCTCATTATATAATTTTAATTATTAACAATGTATATGAAATATGTGTCATTAATTAATAGTATTTTCACTTAGTTTCTTAGTGATGAAGTAACATAAAATTTTGTGATGGAGAAGTAGAAAAATATTGAAATTATTTACGTCTATAATACTATAATACAATATGAATATGGTGAATAAATATACTATCGAGCCTCATTATATAATTTTAATTATTATCAATGTATATGAAATATGTGTCATTAATTAATAGTATTTTAACTTAGTTTCTTAGTGATGAAGTAACCTAAAATTTTGTAATGGAGAAGTAGAAAAATATTGAAATCATTTACATCTATAATACTATAATACAATATGAATATGGTGAATAAATATACTATCGAGCCTCATTATATAATTTTAATTATTATCAATGTATATGAAATATGTGTCATTAATTAATAGTCTTTTAACTTATTTTCTTAGTGAAGAAGAAACCTAAAATTTGGTGATGGAGAAGAAGAAAATATTGAAATTGTTTACATATATTATACAATAATACAATATGAATACTGTGAATAAATATACTATCGAGCTTCATTATATAATTTGAATTATTAACAATGTATATGACGAATGTGTCATTAATTAATAATCTTTTAACTTAGTTTCTTAGTGATGAAGTAACCTAAAATTAGATGATGGAGAAGAAGAAAAATATTGAAATTGTTTACATATATTAAACTGTAATACAATATGAATATGGTGAATAAATACACAATCGGGCCTCATAATATATAATTTGAATTATTAACAATGTATATGAAATATGTGTCATTAATTAATAACATTTTAACTTAGCTTCTAGTGATGAAGTAACCTAAAATTCGGTGATGGAGAAGAAGATAAATGTTGAAATTGTTTACATCTATTATACCATAATACAATATGAATATGGTGAATAAATATACTATCGAGCCTCATTATATAATTTTAATTATTACCAATGTATATTAAATATGTGTCATTAATTAAAAGTCTTTTAACTTATTTTCTTAGTGATGAAGAAACCTAAAATTTGGTGATGGCGAAGAAGAAAAATATTGAAATTATTTACATATATTATACCATAATACAATGTAAATATGGTGAATAAATATACTATCGAGTTTCATTATATAATTTTAATTATTACCAATGTATTTGAAATATGTGTCATTAATTAATAGTCTTTTAATTTAGTTTCTTGTTGATGAAATAACTTAAAATTTAGTGATTAGAAGAAGAAAAATATTAAAATTATTTAGTGATGAAGTAACCTAAAATTTGGTGATGGAGAAGTAGAAAAATATTGAAATTGTTTACATCTATTACCCCATAATGTAATATGAATATGGTAAATAAATAAACTATAGAGCCTCATTATATAATTTTAAGTTAGTTTCTTAGTGAAGAAGTAACCTAAAATTTGGTGATGGAGAAGGAGAAAAATATTAAATTGGTTTATATCTATTATAACATAAAATAATGTGAATGTGGTGAATAATTATACAATCTACTATGAATATATAATTTCAATTGTTACCAATGTATATGAAACATGTGATGAAGTAACCTAAAATTTGATGATGGAGAAGTTGAAAAATATTGAACTTGTTTTCATCTATAATACCATAATACAATATGAATATGGTGAATAAATATACTATCGAGCCTCATTATATAATTTTAATTATTAACAATGTATATGAAATATGTGTCATTAATTAAAAGTCTTTTAACTTAGTTTCTTAGTGATGAAGAAACCTAAAATTTGGTGATGTAGAAGAAGAAAAATATTGAAATTGTTTACATATATTATACCATAATACAATATCAATACTGTGAATAAATATACCATCGAGCCTCATTATATAATTTGAATTATTAACAATGTATATGAAATATGTGTGATTAATTAATAATATTTTAACTTAGTTTCTTAGTGATGAAGTAACCTAAAATTTGGTGATGGAGAAGTAGAAAAATATTTAAATTGTTTACATCTATAATACCATAATACAATATGAATATGGTGAATAAATATACTATCGAGTCTCATTATATAATTTTAACTATTATCAATGTATATGAAATATGTGTTATTAATTAATAGTCTTTTAATTTATTTTCTTAGTGATGAAGAAACCTAAAATTTGGTGATGGAGAAGAAGAAACATATTGAAATTGTTTACATTTATTATACCATAATATAATGTGAATATGGTGAATAAATATACTATCGAGCCTCGTTATATAATTTTAATTATTACTAATGTATATAAAAAAATGTGTCATTAATTAATAGTCTTTTAATTTGGTTTCTTAGTGATGAAATAACCTAAAATTTGGTGATGGAGAAAAAGAAAAATATTATAATTGTTTACATCTATTATCCCATAATAAAATATGAATATGGTGAATAAATATACTATCGAGCCTCATTATATAATTTGAATTATTACCAATGTATATGACGAATGTGTCATTAATTAATAATCTTTTAACTTAGTTTCTTAGTGGTGAAGTAACCTAAAATTTGATGATGGAGAAGAAGAAAAATATTGAAAATGTTTACATATATTATACTATAATACAATATGAATATGGTGAATAAATACACTATCGAGCCTCATTATATAACTTTAATTATTACCAATGTATATGAAATATGTGTCATTAATTAATAGTCTTTTAATTTAGTTTCTAAGTGATGAAATAACCTAAAATTTGGTGATTAGAAGAATAAAAATGTTGAAATTGTTTACAACTATTATCTAATAATACAATATGAATATAGCGAATAAATATACTATCGAGTCTCATTATATAATTTTAATTATTAACAATGTATAAGGAATATGTGTCGTTAATTAATAGTCTTTTAATTTAGTTTCTTAGTGAAGAAGTAACCTAAAATTTGGTGACGGAGAAGAAGAAAAATATTGAATTTGTTTATATCTATTATAACATAAAACAATGTGAATATGGTGAATAAATATACAATCGAGCATCGTTATATAATTTCAATTATTAACAATGTATATGAAATATGTGTCATTAATTAAAAGTATTTTAAATTAGTTTCTTAGTGTTGAAGTAACCTAAAATTTGGTGATGGAGAAGTTGAAAAATATTGAAATTGTTTAGATTTATTATACCATAATACAATATGAATATGGTGAATAAATATACTATCGAGCCTCATTATATAATTTTAATTATTAACAATGTATATGAAATATGTGTCATTAATTAATAGTATTTTAACTTAGTTTCTTAGTGAAGAAGAAACCTAAAATTTGGTGATGGAGAAGAAGAAAATATTGAAATTGTTTACATATATTATACCATAATACAATATGAATACTGTGAATAAATATACTATCGAGCCTCATTATATAATTTGAATTATTAACAATGTATATGACGAATGTGTCATTAATTAATAATCTTTTAACTTAGTTTCTTAGTGATGAAGTAACCTAAAATTTGGTGATGGAGAAGAAGAAAAATATTGATATTATTTACATGTTGTTGGCTGAAGATTTTGATGATACAGTTCGAAATGAAGCAATATGGATGTTTCGTTGGAATAAAGCAAAATGTTACAGTTCAGAATGGTCGAAGCGGTTCTTCGAACGGACATGTCAAAGCTCGGAGCTTCGAGTGACAGTTGTGAAGATATATTTAAAAGAAGCCTCAAAGTGGTAATGAGACTGTGTCTGTGAAATGAGTTCGAAGGGAAGATTGCTAAGGCATTTGAAATTCAAACGCGAGCGGGATGTTGGAATTAAAATATATATGCGCTGGAGCGTTCGAAGACGCGTGGAAGCTAGAGAGGAGCAGTGCTCTGCATGTTCCGAACGTGGCAGAATCTTATAAGCAAGACCGTTATGGTCGAAGTAGTATAAATAGAAGTCTTAGCGTTAGGATTTCGTGTGTCATATCTATTGTACAAAATTCAGTAAACATTCAAAATACCACATGGATAGGGAAACGAATGCTCGAACAATGTACGTATGATAACACCAAACATTTATAATTCAGTAAAACTCTTTATCTTTTCCAGTTTATCTTCCATTTTCATGTCAATGTCATTCAAATACCTTTACATTCAAAGTCATTTACTTATTTCTTGCATTTAAACGCTTTTCTTCTATTCGAATCCTTTACATTTCAGAAACTCTTTTACATTTCATGCTTTTATATTCATGCGTTTTACATTAAAGTCTTTACATTCAAAGTCATTTACTTATTTCTGCATTTAAACATTTCTTTGCAATCGAATCTTTGTTCATTTAATTCAGTTTCGTATTTCTTTACTTGATCATGTCATTAGATTCTTTTAACATGGTAATCGAAGTGAATTGAACGTCTATAAAACATTCTAAATACAAATCCTAACTATGAATATTAGTTTTGCAATTAGATTTATCCAAACGACCAATACCCCATAGGATCAATCTAGTCGATCCTGCAAGTTACCAGAGAGATTAAATAACAGTCATTAAGATTATTTGATAGTTTGGAGGACTAGCGGTTGTTTACCAGAAATCACTGTAAACAAATTGGCACACCCAGTGGGACAGTCATTGGTCGTTACGAAAGTTAAAACAAAGTAGAGATTGTTAGGATATAATCTTTGTAAAAGTTCTTTCTGAGTGATAAGTTCGTTGTTATATGAACCTTAGAAGTGGTAGAATAACCAATAGCAACCAACCCTTACCCAGAAGAAAACGTAATAACAAGATGTCTAATCCAAACAATCAACAAGGGGAACAAAATGCCCCACATGGAACAGGCACTAATATGTCTTCTTCAACGGGAACGTCTAATGCGATCCCTTCGAGTGCACAGTCTGTTGCATCCTCTACCAGTAGTGTAGCCACGAATGGAACAAGTGGCATGTCGACTAACAGTTCGATCCTAGGAAATACAGGAACCACTGGTTATCCTGGGGGATTCGTCCCACCATCAGGGACACAAACCCATTTTGCCACCCCACTAACTAGACCACCCGGTTTCGATGGTAACAGACACATAAATCCCTCTTATGGGATGCCAACATCTTTTATGGCGGGTTTGCACGCTTTGACATCGAATACGTCACCACAATTAGGGTATGGATCTGGGGCTAATCAATTTAGGACAAATAACCAAGGGTCAGTAGGTTATAGTGCATTGCCTATCTTAACCACAGAAAATCAGATGGCTTTTAGGAAATTAATGGATGATAGTAACCATAATATGATAGGAGTGTTAGCACAAACTATGCAAGAGATCTTTGCCCCAATAGTACAAAATGTAACTGTAACCAACAGAGAAAACGCGGACAACATGAGTCGAATAGCAGATTTTTTCGCTCTGCCAGAAAGGCGTAGGCAGAATCAGGTGGGGGTTCGAGAGAACATGCCCATCATAGAGAAAATTGCTGATGACCCACCCTATAGACCAGCCAGAGAGGAGGTTAACTTGGGGGCAAGGGCACAAAGGTTAGAAGCCCCAGTGATTCGAGACCCACAAAGGGAAATTATGGAACCAGGGGCAAGGGTCGAAAGGTTAGAAGTCCCAGAGTTTCGAGAAGAACAGCCTAGAGGAGTTGTCATGGTGGGACGACACCAAGATGCTGATGAAGTCGTTCATAGAATTCGAAATGACAACATCTTGGCAGAAAATAATTTAACCACCATGATAGAAAGGATTATGGCTCAAAACGGTCTCAATACAGGTATTAGAAGGCCAAACTATTCCTCTCTCATAATAGATTATGTGATGCACACTGATTTACCAAGGGGATATAAAGTCCCTAAATTTACAAAGTTCGCTGGAGACACCAATGAATCAACAGTCGAACACATAGCTAGGTATCTAACCGAAGCAGGAGATATAGAAAATAATGAAGACCTTAGGATTAAATATTTCCCAAGTTCCCTAACTAAGAACGCTTTCACATGGTTCACCACTTTGCCTCCTGGGTCCATAGATACTTGGGCTCTGTTGGAGAGGTTATTTCATGAACAATTCTACATGGGACAATCTAAAATAAGCCTGAAAGAGTTAGCCAGTGTCAAGAGGAAGTTTACTGAACCCATAAATGATTATCTGAATAGGTTCAGACTCTTGAAATCTAGATGTTTCACAGTAGTTCCTGAACATGAGTTAGTCGAAATGGCTGCTGGTGGCCTAGATTACTCTATTCGAAAGAAATTGGATACACAACACTTGAGGGATATGGCCCAACTGGCAGACAGGGTTCGACAAGTCGAAAGACTAAAAGCCGAGAAGGCCAAAGTTTTTAAAAATAACAAGAAAGAAAGGGTCTCCTATGTTGGAACTGAGGAAGCAGAAGACTACCCTGAGTTCGAAGAGGTCGAAATTGATCTCGCTGAATTGAAACAGGATCCCCCTTATTCCTGTAAATTACTAGTTCCCACAAAAGGGAAAGAAATTATTGAAAATAAGAAAAGTGACAAATTCCCAAAGAAGGTGTATACTTTCGATGTAACAAAGTGTGACGAGATTTTTGATTTGCTTGTCAAAGATGGCCAACTAATTGTGCCATCGAATGTCAAAATACCTCCTTTAGATCAAAGAAAGAAAAGAGGATTTTGTAAGTATCATAGTTTCCTAGGCCACAAAACCTCACAGTGTTTTCTTTTCAGGGATCTGATTCAAAATGGAATTATGGATGGCAGATTGAAATTCGCTGACAAACCAAAAATGAAAGTAGATGAAGACCCTTTGGATGTTGCAGACACCAATTACTCCGAGCCTTCATGCATTGGAGAAATCAATATGGTGGAAACAGATCAAGATGACACTCCATTAGGAGAGAAAAGCACTGAGAATAAAAATTGTGTGTTAGTCGAAGTCAACAAGGGGGTCACTGAGGACGTCCACAAGCAACTAGAGGATTCGATCGAAGCAGTACCTTTGGCTGTTTCGAAAGAGATCTAGGCTACTGAAGGCCAGGAGAACCAAAAGCAAGAGTTGACACAGGTTACTGAAGGTCTGGGGCTAAAATTGGAGAAAGTCCAGATCACAAAGTCAGTCTCCCCTCAGAAAGAAATATGGGATACTTTGGGAGAGCCCAGTGGAAAGTTTGACTACTTGGTGAAGTATTCCGCCCCAGAAAGTTCAAAAATCCAAATCGAAGATGTCAAACCTACAGGATGGGGAGATGATGACATAAATGGGGAGGATGTAGATGTCAACATGGTGGATATGGAGAGACCTCGTTCTGAAATGGAGGAGATGGAAAGATACTTAGAAAAATAAAAATACAAAATGGAGGATAGTTATGCTAAGGATGCCAGTTTTAAAGACTACCTCATGTTGTGCCACAAAGGAGATGCTGAAATGATATTATGCCCTAGATGCAGCATCATCTGCAACCAGAGAATTGCTGCAAACTTCGAGAGGAAACAAAGGGCACGAACTGGCATCAACTGGCGCCAGGATAACCAGTTATTCAGATGTTACCCTAAAGCTGGAGAAAGTTTGTTGGAGTTTTTGGTTCGCTGTCACAAAGGGGCAACCAAATGCCTAGTATGCCCAAGGTGTTCTGTAGTGTACGATCAAAATATGGCCGGAGCCTTCGAAACAATCCCTTTCGCCCCATGCTGGAACCACAATGAGACTGGTCAGATGAGCCAACGTTTGGAAAGCAACTACACTCAACGAAGGCCTGATAGTCCTCATCCCAAAGGCGCTCGAAGGGTAACGTTCAAAATTCCTGCTGAAATACCAACAGACAAATGGCTGCAAGTCAGAACTGACAAGGGCAAAGACAAATGGAGAAACAATGAACGAAACGCACGCCACGCTATGACATATAGAAGGCAGTTCAATATGGCGGAGAGGGAAGAAGTGAGGTTAGAAAACTACAAAGGAAGAAACCCTATGTCAAGATCACAATGGCGAAGGCAACAGAGAATTCGAAAGGCTGAAAGGGAAGCTATGGCAGATAAAGGAGCAACTTCGATCAAAAACCAAGGAGAATCAAGCACCAACAAACCTACACCAAATAATCTACCTGAGGACAAACCCCCAGTTAGTAGGAGACTGTTCTCTGAAACACAACCAAATGAATCGAAGGAGTACACACCAGGTCCAGAAGAAGACAAGGATATGCTAACGGAAAACTTCAAATCAGAGGGGGAGTCTTCACTCAATATCAATTGCAACGCGGTATCTGTACTACCTTGTGAGTTTGGACAGGAAACTGAAATCGAAGAGCGTGAGGAGGATGATACAATAGATCTGATGAAGCATAGGCCAGTGTGTTACTACGTAATGGATAACGGAGCTGTCGAAGAGCAGAATGCTTTCTTCGAGCGCCCAGAGCCAGCTATGAAAAATCATCTGAAGCCATTATTCATTCGAGCAAAGGTTGGTACCCATGGCGTAAATAAGGTCTTAGTGGATGGAGCCGCTGCAGTTAACTTAATACCCCATTTCATGCTGAAAAAGTTAGAAATACACGAGGGTGACATCCAACCACGCAACATGGTGCTATCCAACTATGAAGGGAAAGTAGGTCAAACATTGGGTGTAGTTCAACTGGACTTGACGGTAGGATCGAGCTGTAGGCCCACCATGTTCATGGTGATCGAAGCCAAAGCCAACTACAACTTGTTGTTGGGAAGAGAGTGGATCCATGGCGTAGGAGCAGTCCCCTCATCAATGCATCAGAGGTTAGTATTATGGAGAGAGGATGGCATTGTTGAGAATATAGAAGTTGACCAAAGTTACTTCATGACAGCAGTTAATCTAGTTGACAAGAGAAATTATGATAAACACTTGGCCAAGATTGCTCCTTGTGCCCCTAACGACGAAATCAACGAAGGCCTGATAGTCCTCATCCCAAAGGCGCTCGAAGGGTAACGTTCAAAATTCCTGCTGAAATACCAACAGACAAATGGCTGCAAGTCAGAACTGACAAGGGCAAAGACAAATGGAGAAACAATGAACGAAACGCACGCCACGCTATGACATATAGAAGGCAGTTCAATATGGCGGAGAGGGAAGAAGTGAGGTTAGAAAACTACAAAGGAAGAAACCCTATGTCAAGATCACAATGGCGAAGGCAACAGAGAATTCGAAAGGCTGAAAGGGAAGCTATGGCAGATAAAGGAGCAACTTCGATCAAAAACCAAGGAGAATCAAGCACCAACAAACCTACACCAAATAATCTACCTGAGGACAAACCCCCAGTTAGTAGGAGACTGTTCTCTGAAACACAACCAAATGAATCGAAGGAGTACACACCAGGTCCAGAAGAAGACAAGGATATGCTAACGGAAAACTTCAAATCAGAGGGGGAGTCTTCACTCAATATCAATTGCAACGCGGTATCTGTACTACCTTGTGAGTTTGGACAGGAAACTGAAATCGAAGAGCGTGAGGAGGATGATACAATAGATCTGATGAAGCATAGGCCAGTGTGTTACTACGTAATGGATAACGGAGCTGTCGAAGAGCAGAATGCTTTCTTCGAGCGCCCAGAGCCAGCTATGAAAAATCATCTGAAGCCATTATTCATTCGAGCAAAGGTTGGTACCCATGGCGTAAATAAGGTCTTAGTGGATGGAGCCGCTGCAGTTAACTTAATACCCCATTTCATGCTGAAAAAGTTAGAAATACACGAGGGTGACATCCAACCACGCAACATGGTGCTATCCAACTATGAAGGGAAAGTAGGTCAAACATTGGGGGTAGTTCAACTGGACTTGACGGTAGGATCGAGCTGTAGGCCCACCATGTTCATGGTGATCGAAGCCAAAGCCAACTACAACTTGTTGTTGGGAAGAGAGTGGATCCATGGCGTAGGAGCAGTCCCCTCATCAATGCATCAGAGGTTAGTATTATGGAGAGAGGATGGCATTGTTGAGAATATAGAAGTTGACCAAAGTTACTTCATGACAGCACTTAATCTAGTTGACAAGAGAAATTATGATAAACACTTGGCCAAGATTGCTCCTTGTGCCCCTAACGACGAAATCAACGAAACCAGGAACGCACACTATTATATGACCCTTCGCCATGATGGCATGTATTGGGATAGAAGAATAGTCAGTGAAGATGAAGGAGTCGAAGGTACTACGCAAAGACGGCCAGCAGGCTGGGAGTTCGACAACCTTGCTCATGATTGAGTCCTCCTTCTTCGAAAGGATTTCGGCCTATATGGCTGAGAACGAATGGAAAGCGGCCTTAGAAGCTGAAGTAGATAAATTGGCTATAGAAGTGAACGAAATAAATGGGGATGGTTCGAAAGGCTCACCCTTTGAAGAACACGAAATAGATCAAAGGCTAGATGCCATCTATGATAAAGAACCCTTAGGCTTCGAGAAGGACCCCACAGACTCAGGTGCCAAAATGTTGGCGCAGGATCCGCTTGAAGAAGTGAATTTGGGGGATGAGAACACGAAAAGAATAACCTACATAAGCGCAAAACTTAATTCAGGCCTCAAGCAGGAAGTGATCGAATTCCTCAAGAGAAACAAAGATTGCTTCGCGTGGGACTATGATGAAATGCCTGGTTTAAAGAGGGAGTTAGTGGAGCACAGACTTCCAATCAAGGATGGCAAGAAGCCCATCAAGCAAACTCCTAGAAGATTCGCACCAGTGGTTCTAACAAAGATCAAAGCTGAGATCAAAAGGTTGTTGCGCTGCAGATTCATCAGAACCACAAGGTATGTCGAATGGTTAGCAAATATAGTGCCTGTTATTAAGAAAAATGGCTCTCTGAGAATTTGCATAGATTTTAGGGATTTAAATACTGCAACCCCTAAAGATGAGTACTCCATGCCTGTGGCAGAAATGTTAATAGACTCTGCTGCAGGATTAGAATATTTAAGTATGTTAGATGGATACTCTGGTTACAATCAGATTTTTATTGCTAAAGAAGATGTTGCCAAGACAGCATTTCGTTGCCCAGGAGCCTTAGGCACTTACGAATGGGTAGTGATGCCTTTTGGTTTAAAAAATGCTGGGGCAACTTATCAAAGGGAAATGAATTCAATTTTCCCTGATTTCATTGAAACCTTTATGCAGGTGTATATTGATGATATAGTCATCAAATCTATATCTGCAGAAACCCATTTGCATCATTTGAGCCAATCATTCGAACGAATGAGAAAACATGGCTTAAAAATGAACCCCCTTAAGTGTGCATTTTTTGTGCAGGCTGGAGATTTCCTTGGCTTTGTGGTTCATAAAAAAGGAATTGAGATCAACCAAAATAAGACCAAATCCATAATGGAGACGAAAGCACCTACATCAAAAAGGGAGCTGCAATCTTTGCTAGGGAAGATTAACTTTCTCAGAAGGTTCATTTCGAATCTAAGTGGAAGAACCCAAGCTTTCTCTCCGTTGCTTCGTTTGAAGCAAGGCCAAGCCTTCGAGTGGAACGAAGCCCATCAGGAGGCATTTGACAAGATAAAAAGATATCTCTCTCAGCCCCCCATCTTGTCTCCACCTTTATGGGAAAGCCCATGAGATTGTACATATCTGCCTCTGAAGTTAGTATAGGTAGTATGTTAGCACAAGAAGATAGAAATGGCATTGAAAGAGCCATATACTATTTAATTAGGGTATTGAATAATGCAGAGACTAGATATAGCAATATAGAAAAGCTATGTCTCTGTTTGTACTTTTCTTGTATGAAACTTAAGTATTATATAAAGCCTGTTAATGTTTATGTTTCATCTCATTTCGATGTTATCAAACGCATGCTTTCGAAACCAATAATGCATAGAAGAGTTGGTAAATGGGCTTTAGCCTTAACAGAATATTCTTTGACTTTCAATCCTTTAAGAGCTGTGAAAGGTCAAGTAATTTCTGATTTCATTGTGGACCATTCACTGGTCGAAAAGACTGTCATGGGTTACATTGAAACACAACCTTGGAAATTATACTTTGATGGTTTGACCCATAGGGATGGTAGTGGTGTTGGAGTTCTTATAATTTCTCCTAAAGGAATTCCAACAAAATTCAAGTATAAGTTAGATGGTCCTTGTTGCTCGAACAACGAAGCTGAGTACGAAGCGCTTATTGTTGGACTTGAAGCTTTGTTGGAATTGGGGGCAACTAGAGTCGAAATTAAAGGAGACTCAGAGTTAGTGGTCAAGCAAATAACAAAGGAGTACAAATGCATAAAGGAAAATCTGATGACATACTTCGTCATAGTTAACAGGCTACTTAGAAAATTCGAATACATGGATATTCAACATATACCAAGAATAGAAAACTAAGAAGCAAATGACTTAGCACAGTTGGCTTCAGGTTATAAAGTTTCTACCAAAAACTTTGAGGATTTGGTCGAATTAAGAGGTAGGGTTATGGCTACTAGATTCATACCATCAGATCTAGAGAATATAAAATTAGGTTATGCTGATAAACAGGGATTCGAAGTACTAGCCATAGACACCTTATTAGATGCGGATTGGCTAAGTCCACTTGTGAGTTATTTAACAAATCCAACATTGAATGTTGATAGGAAGATAAAATATAGAGCATTATCATATGTCCTCATGGGAAATGAATTGTTCAAAAAGACCCAGGAAGGCGTATTACTGAAATGCCTAGGAGAAAGTGAGGCATACTTAGCATTGTCAGAAGTCCACAATGGGGCATGTGGGGCACATCAAGCAGGTCATAAAATGAAATGGTTGTTATTTTGATATGGCATGTATTGGCCCAACATGCTCAAAGATTGTATAGACTTTGCTAAAGGGTGTGAAGAATGCCAGAAACATGCAGGGATTCAACATGCTCCTGCAAGTGAGTTACATTCGATCATTAAACCATGGCCCTTTAGAGGATGGGCATTAGATTTAATAGGAGAAATTAATCCTGCTTTGTCTAAAGGACAGAAATATATCTTGGTAGGAATAGATTATTTTACCAAGTGGATCGAAGCAATACCATTAATAGCTGCTGACCAAGAGGCTATTATTGAGTTCATACAGAAACAAATTATTTATAGGTTCGGATTTCCAGAGAGCATAACCACAGACCAAGGTTCTGTGTTTACTGGTAGGAAGATGCAAGAATTTGCTCAAGAGATGGGGTTTAGATTACTAACATCAACACCATATTATGCTCAAGCAAATGGTCAGGTCGAAGCAGCCAATAAAGTGATAATAGGGTTAATTAAGAAACATGTTGGTAAAAAGCCAAGGAACTGGCACAAGACTTTGGACCAAATACTATGGGCCTGTAGAACATCTCCTAAAGAAGCTACTAACACCTCGCCTTTCCAACTAACATTTGTTCATGATGCAGTTCTACCAGTAGAAATTCATCTACAATCAGTTCGAATTCAAAGACAAAACGAGATCCCATCTGCATTATATTGGGAGATGATGATGAATGAGTTAGTTGAGTTAGATGAAGTTAGATTGCATGCATTGGAAATCCTAATGAGACAAAAGGAAAGGGTAGCCAGGGCATATAACAAAAGGGTGAAAGGAAAAACATTCACTATTAATGACTTAGTTTGGAAAGCCATATTGCCCATGGACAAGAAAAATAAAACATTAGGTAAATGGTCACCTCATTGGGAAGGACCTTTTCGAATAGTAAAGATATTTTCAAACAATGCATATGAAATCGAAGAGTTGGCTGATGATAAGCGAATCCTAAAGGTTAATGGGAAATATTTAAAGAAATATAAGCCACGCCTGCAGGAGATTCGAATAATAACAACGTAATCGAAATATCTTAAAGGAATGCCAAAATGGTAATATAGATTGCCAAAATGGCGTTGTTTGGATATTACAGACCAAAATTCAACCAAGATTCAAAACTAATTAAATAAACAGAGATTTAAAAATAGGCATTGTTCCTCAATCTATTAAAAGTACTCCGAAAGGACTCAAGCCTTTGTTGAGTGAAGCGTCTTGCTCCTTCCAGGGTAGCTACTTCTCCCTTAAGTTGCTCTGCTGCTTCCATTTCTGCAAGTCCTTTGTTGAGGAGCTCTTCGAACTGATTGCCAGCAGTATTGGTTTCATATGCCAATTGTTGTTGTTGAGCCTCCTTAACCTTTTGTTGGAGCTCTTGAATTTGCTTTTCCCAGAGAAGAATAGACTGAGCTCGAGCTTCATAGTCAGTTTTGGATTGCTTTATATGCATGGCTTGGTCTTCAGCTTCTTTAGAGAGCTTCGAAGCATGCTCATAAGCAGCGTCCATGGCAGTTCGTTTCTCCTGGACCTTTTTAGTAGCAAATTCGTCTTGAAGAAGACACCCAGTCACGTTATCTAACAAAGCTTGAAGATCGAATAATATGGTGCTGACTGGCAAAGAGCAGGTGGCGAGGTTAACTTGGGTAAGTAGCTCCTTCATGGTATAGCAAGCTGTGCTATCCTTCTTGAGCACTTCGAACAAGTCAACATCAAGGATTGTTCTCCTAATTTTGTTAAGGAGTACAACTCTATCATCTGAGGGCAATGGATCGTTAGTCGAACTAGTACCAGCCCTAGCAAGAGGAGTGTCCCTTTGAGCTAGTTTAGCCTTCATATACCCAATTGGGTTGTTTCGTCTTAGGAGAGCTAACTTCTCTTCAGTCATTCGAGATTGAGACGATTGAGGAAGTTCCATACGCAAGGGAGTCACATCCATCTCGACTTCCATAGGCTCATTGGTCTGGTCACCATCACCTTCACTTTTTTCTTGCTCATTGCCTTCTTCATCATCAACCAGATCCACCACTTCGATATCATTGTTCTCACGGCTATTGACATCTGACTCTGTTCCATCAGTCGAACCATTCTGGGCATCTTCTTCCTCGGATCCTTCCTCTGCAGATTCTTCGTTCTCTTGATCAGAATCATCCTTCTCCTCTTCAGCATGAATGTCCTTTGGGCTCTCTTGAAGGGTTTCGAGAGAAGACTTTAGAAGAGAAGTTTCTGGTAAAATCTTTGCAGACTCATGAGGCGTTGCTTCGTTCGTTTCTTTCAAAGGAGGAGAAGTTCCTTGGTCATCTTGTTGCTCTGAAGCCCCAGTCGGAACCGCCATGTTGGAGGATCCTTTGTTTTGCACCAGGTTACTGGAGTCCCCATGAGGAGAAGAGTTGATGGGAGCAGCAGTCTTTGATGGAGAAGTCAAAGTAGTAAGAGTTGGGTTCGAAATGTCCTACAGAGACAAAGAATATTAAGAGCATGCACCAAGGTAATGAATAACTATTTTTGTTAAAGATTCGAGTTCAATTTACCTGTGGATTCTCAGAGGAAAGGTTACTATCTATATGTTCCAACATTACGTTGGAGGTCGAAGGTGGATTTTTGGATTTTGTTGAGGGATCAGCATCTCTAGAATCGAGTCCATAAATGCCAGTTGGTTCAACGCCTTTGGAAACTTCTTTCTTCTGCTTCTTCTTCGAAGCGGTTGGTGAATTCCCTCCAGCATTGGGATTCTTCCCAGTAGTGCTTGGTTTCCTTTTCTTCGGAGTGGTTGGTGGGAGTTTGTTAGTCTGAAAAGATTTAAACATGAGTTAGATCTAAATCATGAATTTCAGTTTATTCGAAACATCAGGGCTAATTGATTACCTCTAGAGTTGGAACAATTGTTATTGCTGGTGTTGTGGTTGTTGCAGTAGTTGTTGTTGGTATGGCTAAGGGCACATCATCAGTGGTTTCGACAGATTGTTGGGAGGTACTTCCTTCTTTAGACTTCGAAGCAACGGACTTTATCCTGATGGCTGAAAATCGAAACAATTAAGGTAAAAGTTAAAAATGAAGAAAGTAAGAAACATTTGGGATTTTCCCAAGCATTCGCACCTGCGCCTTGATTAGATATAATCGACATGGAAGAAAGGTCATAGCGAAGATGTCCTGGGAAATCATGGAGCCAATGGCGAGCCCATGTCACAGTCTCAGATGGCTTTGGTTTCTTTTGAAGGTATTTGAACATTTCTTTGCAAGTGAACCACCAAGGGTATGGAGGAAACCAAGCCAGAGCCAGTTCTGAGGTAGGCAATCTAGGAAATTTAGGTGGATGCATTTCGAGTGCCAACCTATACCTATCCTCAGCTGACAACCCTGAAGGAAGTTTGAACTTAGAAATTTTTTCTTTAAATTTTTCCTTCAAGGTCTGGGATGCTCGATACACAGTGGTTTCCAAGCATGTAGGATCATAAGTTGTTTCGAAATAGTTCTGAAAAGCCCTAATCTCTTTGGCGTGAGTGAACATACCTTTCTTGGAGTGTACCTGCACATCGAACGCATCAGTTAATTTCTGTTGAATAGAGAGGGTATCGAACATATAAGATTGGTAGAACTTAGTCCACCATTCCAGAAAACCCTTTGCTGTGAAGTGTGTGGGTTCAAAAGGTAGTAATTCGAATTGAGCGAAGTCTTGATATTGTTCTTGTTGCAGTTTGGATTCTCTTGCTTTAAAGGTTCGACCAGAAGTGATGGCACTCTGTGTTTGGAACAAAGGTTCAGGGATTAATTGGCACAGGCCAAATTGTCTGGAAACAAAGTTAGGTTGATAGGCAAAGAGGAATATTTGATTATTGGAAGGAGTGATTCGTGAGGAAATTAATCTAGGAAGCAAAAAGGCTTTCCAAATATCTTGAATTTCTTTACTTTTAACTGCTTCTGAAAGAGACATGGTGAACCATGATGGTCCATGAGTCCTTGAAGCAAAGGGTGCCATGGTCTCTTCAAATTTGTGTCTTTTGGAAAAAATCATGATGTAGTTTGAGAAAAGGACTTTGAAGTCATCTTTGCCATCATTCGGGGTGAGTTTTCGCAGCCTTGTACCTTCAATAATTCTATCTGCTATCTCCGGATCTTGTTCAACAACGGTGTCAGCAGTTGATAATGAGGATTCAAACATGGCATTAAGCCATAATTGGAGTAACTAGAAGGGGCCAGCTAGAAGGATGTTTTTGGGAGTATGGGATTTCAAACTCGAAACGGCTGATCTTAAGCTTTCGTAAAGATCAACAAGTAACAGTTCGCTCAAACATACCCTCTTATTCTCATGTAAGTCTCTAGCTAAAGGGATGAACCTGCTTGCTACCTGTAAGGACCTGCTACAGAATACGTATCTTGATAACCATAAAGTGAGAAAAGCAATATGTTCCACATCTGACACACTATCTCCTTCAGTGTGGTAATGGCTAATGAATTTGGAAAAACTGGCTAATTTGACATCAAAGTCAATAATGCTGGAGTGTTCTTCATTATCGGGGATGTAGGTTTCTCCTACTGGTGACAAACCAGTGATGGCTGCTATATCAAAAAACGTGGGTGTTATCATTCCCCCAGGGAGATGAAAGGTGTTGTAGGTGCTGTCCTAGAAATATAAGGATACAAATAACAGTGGATGACTATAGGTGAAGCCTGGATTTGATAACTTAATCAGATTATAGATTCCTAATTCCTCCCATTGTTGGGATTTCTTGGCTTCTACTTTGGTGAGCCAGTTTTGGTAAGCTATGTCAGAGGTAGGGCAGGATCGGAATGGTTTAAAGTTGCTCTTCACATAGTCTAACACAAAGGGATCTTTTGGGGGAACGGTTGGAGTTTCTATGGTTGTCGAATCAGAAGACTCGCCTATCTTAGGGATATCCATCTTATTAAACAAGGGTTTAAAGTTGTAACAGACAGGGAAGATTTTTCTAGTATCTTTCAAGATTTCAAAAACTGTAAGAGGACCCATTAGAGCAAACCTCTTTCCAGCAGCGTTAGTTGGAATCAATACCTGAGAGGCGTAGAGCATTTCCTTTTCCTTGGAGATCATTTGATGGATAAGAACAGATTGACCTTGATAAGTACCGACCTTGCTTTCCATAATTGTTCCTGTGTTCTTGCTTTTCTTCTTGGAAGTTTTCTTCAGTTGGGATGATGTTGTTGAAGACATTGTTGAAGATTGTTGGAAGTTTTAGGGTTTTAGTAAGAGGAGAGGAAGAAAAAGTTTCAGAATGTGAAAAAAAGAATAAAAGACTAAGTTGATTAGTCCTTATAGTATGGAAGTTTAAACATCCACTAAGTGAGACTAGGATACGTGGGAGTCGTGGGTTGGATTGAGGAGGAGGTGGCGTAAAGGCTGATATTGGTAATAAGCGTGATTAATAATAATCATTGTTTTATAACTGCACCATGCTGTGAAATACTGATTCAAGACGGTTAAGAAATCCAAGAGGCGTCGTGATTGACGTGATAGAAGTCATACACAGTAAATGTTATGATTACTCAAAAGTCACATCAAAATCTTGCAAATATATTTAAAATAAGTGTTTCTCAAAGGATCGAAATACATATTTTAAAGGGGCATTTTGTTGGCTGAAGATTTTGATGATACAGTTCGAAATGAAGCAATATGGCTGTTTCATTGGAATAAAGCAAAATGTTACAGTTCGGAATGGTAGAAGCGGTTCTTCGAACGGACATGTCAAAGCTCGGAGCTTCGAGTGACAGTTGTGAAGATATATTTAAAATAAGCCTTGAAGTGGTAATGAGACTGTGTCTGTGAAATGAGTTCGAAGCGAAGATTGCTAAGGCATTTGAAATTCAAACGCGAGCGGGATGTTAGAATTCAAATATATATACGCTAGAGCGTTCGAAGACGCGTGGAAGCTAGAGAGGAGCAGTGCTCTGCATGTTCCGAACGTGGCAGAATCTTATAAGCAAGACCGTTATGGTCTAAGTAGTATAAATAGAAGTCTTAGCGTTAGGATTTCGTGTGTCATATCTATTGTACAAAATTCAGTAAACATTCAAAATACCACATGGATAGGGAAACAAATGCTCGAACAATGTACGTATGATAACACCAAACATTTATAATTCAGTAAAACTCTTTATCTTTTCCAGTGTATCTCCCATTTTCATGTCAATGTCATTCAAATACCTTTACATTCAAAGTCATTTACTTATTTCTTGCATTTAAACGTTTTTCTTCTATTCAAATCCTTTACATTTCAGAAACTCTTTTACATTTCATGCTTTTATATTCATGCTTTTTACATTAAAGTCTTTACATTCAAAGTCATTTACTTATTTCTGCATTTAAACATTTCTTTGCAATCGAATCTTTGTTCATTTAATTCAGTTTCGTATTTCTTTACTTGATCATGTCATTAGATTCTTTTAACATGGTAATCGAAGTGAATTGAACGTCTATAAAACATTCTAAATACAAATCCTAACTATGAATATTAGTTTTGCAATTAGATTTATCCAAACGACCAATACCCCATAGGATCAATCTAGTCGATCCTGCAAGTTACCAGAGAGATTAAATAACAGTCATTAAGATTATTTGATAGTTTGGAGGACTAGCGGTTGTTTCCCAAAAATCATTGTAAACACATGTATAATACAATTATACAATGTGAATATGGTGAATAAATATACTATCGAGCCTCAATATATAATTTTAATTATTACCAATGTAATTGAAATATATGTCATTAATTAATAGTCTTTTAATTTAGTTTCTTAGTGATGAAATAACTTAAAATTTAGTGATTAGAAGAAGAAAAATATTAAAATTATTTACATCTATTATCCCATAATACAATATGAATATGGTGAATAAATATACTATCGAGCGTCATTATATAATTATAATTATTACCAATGTATATGAAATATGTGTCATTAATTAATAGTCTTTTAATTTAGTTTCTTAGTGAAGAAGTAACCTAAAATTTTGTGATGGAGAAGAAGAAAAATATTGAATTTGTTTATATCTATTATAACATGAAACAATGTGAGTATGGTGAATAAATATACAATCGAACATCGTTATATAATTTACATTATTACCAACGTATATGAAATATGTGTCATTAATTAATAGTCTTTTAACTTAGTTTCAGTGATGAAGTAACCTAAAATTTTGTGATGGAGAAGCAGAAAAATATTGAAATTGTTTACATATATTTTAACATAATACAATGTGAATATGGTGAATAAAAATACTATCGAGTCTCAATATATAATTTTAATTATTACCAATGTATTTGAAATATGTGTCATTAATTAATAGTCTTTTAATTTATTTTGTTAGTGATGAAGTAACCTAAAATTTTTTGATGGAGAAGAAGAAAATTATTGAATTTGTTTACATCTATTATAACATAATACAATGTGAATTGGTGAATAAATATACTATCATATGTCGTTATATAATTTTAATTATTACCAATGTATATAAAATATGTGTGATTAATTAGTAGTCTTTTAACTTAGTTTCTTAGTGATGAAGTAACCTAAAATTTGGTGAGGGAGAAGAAGAAAAATATTGAATTTTTTTTCATCTATTATACCATTATACAATATGAATATTCTGAATAAATACACTATCGAGTCTCATTATATAATTTGAATTATTAACAATGTATATGATGAATGTGTCATTAATTAATAATCTTTTAACTTAGTTTTTTTAGTGGTGAAGTAACCTAAAATTCGATGATGGAGAAGAAGAAAAATATTGAAATTGTTTACATATATTATATTATAATACAATATGAATATAGTGAATAAATACACTATTGATCCTCATTATATAATTATAATTATTATCAATGCATATGAAATATGTGTCATTAACTAATAGTCTTTTAACTTATTTTCTTAGTGTAGAAAAAACCTAAAATTTGGTGATGGAGAAGAAGAAAAATATTGAAATTGTTTATATATATTTTACCATAATACAATGTAAATATGGTGAATAAATATACTATCGAGCCTCAATATATAATTTTAATTATTACCAATGTATTTAAAACAGGTGTCATTTATTAATAGTCTTTTAATTTAGTTTCTTAGTTATGAAATAACCTAAAATTTAGTGATTAGAAGAAGAAAAATATTGAAATTGTTTACATCTATTATTCTATAATACAATATGAATATAGCTAAGAAATATACTATCGAGTCTCATTATATAATTTTAATTATTACCAATGTATAAGAAATGTGTGCCGTTAATTAATAGTCTTTTAATTTAGTTTCTTAGTGAAGAAGTAACCTAAAATTTGGTGATGGAGAAGAAGAAAAATATCGAATTTGTTTATATCTATTATAACATAAAACAATGTGAATATGGTGAATAAATATACAATCGAGCATCGTTATATAATTTCAATTATTAACAATGTATATGAAATATGTGTCATTAATTAAAAGTCTTTTAACTTAGTTTCTTAGTGATGAAGTAACCTAAAATTTGGTGATGGAGAAGTTGAAAAATATTGAATTGTTTAGATTTATTATACCATAATACAATATGAATATGGTGAATAAATATACTATTGAGTCTCATTATATAATTTTAATTATTAACAATGTATAT
Organism: Vicia faba; assembly: GCA_948472305.1. Lineage (NCBI taxonomy): Eukaryota > Viridiplantae > Streptophyta > Magnoliopsida > Fabales > Fabaceae > Vicia > Vicia faba. Next base: position 44,582 of record CATIWC010003046.1, read on the forward strand.
GAAATATGTGTCATTAATTAATAGTATTTTAACTTAGTTTCTTAGTGATGAAGTAACCTAAAATTTGATGATGGAGAAGAAGAAAGATATTGAAATTGTTTACATAAATTATACTATAAGACAATATGAATATGGTGAATAAATAAACTATCGAACCTCATTATATAACTTTAATTATTACCAATGTATATGAAATATGTGTCATTAATTAATAGTCTTTTAACTTATTTTCTTAGTGATGAAGAAATCTAAGATTTGGTGATCGAGAAGAAGAAAAATATTGAAATTGTTTTCATTTATTATACCATAATACAATGTGAATATGGTGAATAAATATACTATCGAGCCTCGTTATATAATTTTAATTATTACCAATATATAGGAAATATGTGTCATTAATTAATAGTCTTTTAAACAAGTTTCTTAGCGATGAAATAACTTAAAATTTGGTGATGGAGAAGAAGTAAAATATTAAAATTGTTTATATTTATTATCCCATAATACAATATGAAAATGGTGAATAAATATACTAAATAGCCTCATTATATAATTTTAATTATTACCAATGTATATGAAATATGTGTCATTAATTGATATTCTTTTAAGTTAGTTTCTTAGTGAAGAAGTAACCTAAAATTAGGTGATGGAGAAGAAGAAAAATATTAAATTTGGTTATATCTATTATAACATAAAACAATGTGAATACGGTGAATAAATATACAATCGAGCATCGTTATATAATTTCAATTATTACCAATGTATACGAAACATGTGTCATTAATTAAAAGTCTTATAACTTAGTTTCTTAGTGATGAAGTAACCTAAAATTGATGATGGAGAAGTAAAAAAATATTGAAATTGTTTACATCTATAATACCATAATACAATTTGAATACTGTGAATAAATATACTATCGAGACTCATTATATAATTTGAATTATTAACAATGTATATGACAAATGTGTCATTAATTAATATTGTTTTAACTTAGTTTCTTATTGATGAAGTAACCTAAAATTTGATGATGGAGAAGAAGAAAAATATTGAAATTGTTTACATTTATTATACCATAATATGATGTGAATATGGTACATAAATATACTATTGAGCCTCATTATATAATTTTAATTATTACCAATGTATATAAAACATGTGTCATTTATTAATAGTCTTTTAATTTAGTTTCTTAGTTATGAAATAACCTAAAATTTGGTGATTAGAAGAAGAAAAATATTGAAATTGTTTACATCTATTATCCTATAATACAATATGAATATAGCAAAGAAATATACTATCGAGTCTCGTTATATAATTTTAATTATTACCAATGTATAAGAAATGTGTGTCGTTAATTAATAGTCTTTTAATTTAGTTTCTTAGTGAAGAAGTAACCTAAAATTTGGTGATGGAGAAGAAGAAAAATATTGAATTTGTTTATATCTATTATAACATAAAACAATGTGAATATGGTGAATAAATATACAATCGAGCATCGTTATATAATTTCAATTATTAACAATGTATATGAAATATGTGTCATTAATTAAAAGTCTTTTAACTTAGTTTCTTAGTGATGAAGTAACCTAAAATTTGGTGATGGAGAAGTTGAAAAATATTGAAATTGTTTAGATTTATTATACCATAATACAATATGAATATGGTGAATAAATATACTATCGAGCCTCATTATATAATTTTAATTATTAACAATGTATATGAAATATTTGACATTAATTAATAGTATTTTAACTTAGTTTCTTAGTGATGAAGTAACCTAAAATTTGATGATGTTGAAGAAGAAAAATATTGAAATTATTTACATCTATAATACTATAATAAAATATGAATATGGTGAATAAATACACTATCGAGCCTCATTATATAACTTTAATTATTACCAATGTATATGAAATATGTGTCATTAATTAATAGTTTTTTAATTTATTTTCTTAGTGACGAAGAAACCAAAAATTTGGTGATGGAGAAGAAGAAAAATATTGAAATTGTTTACATTTATTATACCATAATATGATGTGATTATGGTACATAAATATACTATTGAGCCTCATTATATAATTTTAATTATTACCAATGTATATAAAACATGTGTCATTTATTAATAGTCTTTTAATTTAGTTTCTTAGTTATGAAATAACCTAAAATTTGGTGATTAGAAGAAGTAAAATATTAAAATTGTTTATATTTATAATCCCATAATACAATATGAAAATGGTGAATAAATATACTAAATAGCCTCATTATATAATTTTAATTATTACCAATGTATATGAAATATGTGACATTAATTGATATTCTTTTAAGTTAGTTTCTTAGTGAAGAAGTAACCTAAAATTTGGTGATGGAGAAGAAGAAAAATATTAAATTTGTTTATATCTATTATAACATAAAACAATGTGAATATGGTGAATAAATATACAATCGAGCATCGTTATATAATTTCAATTATTACCAATGTATACAAAACATGTGTCATTAATTAAAAGTCTTTTAACTTAGTTTCTTAGTGATGAAGTAACCTAAAATTTGATGATGGAGAAGTTTTAAAAATATTGAAATTGTTTACATCTATAATACCATAATACAATTTGAATACTGTGAATAAATATACTATCGAGACTCATTATATAATTTGAATTATTAACAATGTATATGACAAATGTGTCATTAATTATTAATGTTTTAACTTAGTTTCTTATTGATGAAGTAACCTAAAATTTGATGATGGAGAAGAAGTAAAATATTGAAATTGTTTACATATATTATACTATAATACAATATGAATATGGTGAATAAATACGTCATCGAGTCTCATTATATAATTTTAATTATTACCAATGTATATGAAATATATGTCATTAATTAATAGTCTTTTAAGTTAGTTTCTTAGAGAAGAAGTAACCTAAAATTTGGTGATTGAGAAGAAGGAAAATATTAAATTTTTTTATATCTATTATAACATAAAACAATGTGAATATGGTGAATAAATATACAATCGAACATCGTTATATATTTCAATTATTACAAATGTATACGAAACATGTGTCATTAGTTAAAAGTCTTTCAACTTAGTTTCATAGAGATGAAGTAACCTAAAATTTCGTGATGGAAAAGTAGAAAAATATTGAAATTGTTTAAATCTATAATACAATAATACAATATGAATATGGTGAATAAATATACTATCGAGCCTCATTATATAATTTTAATTATTATCAATGTATATGAAATATGTGACATTAATTAATAGTCTTTTAACTTAATTTCTTAGTGATGAAGAAACCTAAAATTTGGTGATGGAGAAGAAGAAAAATATTGAAATTGTTTACATATATTATGCCATAATACAATATGAATATTGTGAATAAATATACTATTGAGTCTCATTATATAATTTGAATTATTAACAATGTATATGAAATATGTGTCGTTAATTAATAGTCTTTTAACTTATGTTCTTAGTGATGAAGAAACCTAAAATTTGGTGATGGAGAGGAAGAAAAATATTGAAATTGTTTACATATATTATGCCATAATACAATATGAATACTGTGAATAAATATACTATCAAGCCTCATTATATAATTTGAATTATTAACAATGTATATGACAAATGTGTCATTAATTAATAATCTTTTAACTTAGTTTCTTATTGATGAAGTAACCTAAAATTTGATGATGGAGAAGAAGAAAAATATTGATATTGTTTATATATATTATACTATAATACAATATGAATATGGGGAATAACTTCACCATCGAGCCTCATTATATAATTTTAATTATTACCAATGTATATGAAATATGTGTCATTAATTGATATTCTTTTAAGTTAGTTTCTTAGTGAAGAAGTAACCTAAAATTTGGAGATGGAGAAGAAGAAAAATATTAAATTTGTTTATATCTATTATAAAATAAAACACTGTGAATATGGTGAATAAATATACAATCGAGCATCGTTATATAATTTCAATTATTAACAATGTATATGAAATATGTGTCATTAATTAAAAGTCTTTTAACTTAGTTTCTTAGTGATGAAGTAACCTAAAATTGGGTGATGGAGAAGTTGAAAAATATTAAAATTGTTTAGATTTATTATACCATAATACAATATGAATATGGTGAATAAATATACTATCGAGCCTCATTATATAATTTTAATTATTAACAATGTATATTAAATATGTGTCATTAATTAATAGTATTTTAACTTAGTTTCTTAGTGATGAAGTAACCTAAAATTTGATGATGGAGAAGAAGAAAGATATTGAAATTGTTTACATAAATTATACTATAATACAATATGAATATAGTTAATAAATAAACTATCGAGCCTCATTATATAACTTTAATTATTACCAATGTATATGAAATATGTGTCATTAATTAATAGTCTTTTAACTTATTTTCTTAGTGATGAAGAAACCTAAGATTTGGTGATCGAGAAGAAGAAAAATATTGAAATTGTTTTCATTTATTATACCATAATACAATGTGAATATGGTGAATAAATATACTATCAAGCCTCTTTATATAATTTTAATTATTACCAATATATAATAAATATGTGTCATTAATTAATAGTCTTTTAAGTTAGTTTCTTAGCGATGAAATAACCTAAAATTTGGTGATGGAGAAGAAGTAAAATATTAAAATTGTTTATATTTATTATCCCATAATACAATATGAAAATGGTGAATAAATATACTAAATAGCCTCATTATATAATTTTAATTATTACCAATGTATATGAAATATGTGACATTAATTGATATTCTTTTAAGTTAGTTTCTTAGTGAAGAAGTAACCTAAAATTTGGTGATGGAGAAGAAGAAAAATATTAAATTTGTTTATATCTATATAACATAAAACAATGTGAAGATGGTGAATAAATATACAATCGAGCATCGTTATATAATTTCAATTATTACCAATGTATACAAAACATGTGTCATTAATTAAAAGTCTTTTAACTTAGTTTCTTAGTGATGAAGTAACCTAAAATTTGATGATGGAGAAGTTGAAAAATATTGAAATTGTTTACATCTATAATACCATAATACAATTTGAATACTGTGAATAAATATACTATCGAGACTCATTATATAATTTGAATTATTAACAATGTATATGACAAATGTGTCATTAATTATTAATGTTTTAACTTAGTTTCTTATTGATGAAGTAACCTAAAATTTGATGATGGAGAAGAAGTAAAATATTCAAATTGTTTACATATATTATACTATAATACAATATGAATATGGTGAATAAATACGTCATCGAGTCTCATTATATAATTTTAATTATTACCAATGTATATGAAATATATGTCATTAATTAATAGTCTTTTAAGTTAGTTTCTTAGAGAAGAAGTAACCTAAAATTTGGTGATTGAGAAGAAGGAAAATATTAAATTTTTTTATATCTATTATAACATAAAACAATGTGAATATGGTGAATAAATATACAATCGAACATCGTTATATATTTCAATTATTACAAATGTATACGAAACATGTGTCATTAGTTAAAAGTCTTTCAACTTAGTTTCATAGAGATGAAGTAACCTAAAATTTCGTGATGGAAAAGTAGAAAAATATTGAAATTGTTTAAATCTATAATACAATAATACAATATGAATATGGTGAATAAATATACTATCGAGCCTCATTATATAATTTTAATTATTATCAATGTATATGAAATATGTGACATTAATTAATAGTCTTTTAACTTAATTTCTTAGTGATGAAGAAACCTAAAATTTGGTGATGGAGAAGAAGAAAAATATTGAAATTGTTTACATATATTATGCCATAATACAATATGAATATTGTGAATAAATATACTATTGAGTCTCATTATATAATTTGAATTATTAACAATGTATATGAAATATGTGTCGTTAATTAATAGTCTTTTAACTTATTTTCTTAGTGATGAAGAAACCTAAAATTTGGTGATGGAGAGGAAGAAAAATATTGAAATTGTTTACATATATTATGCCATAATACAATATGAATACTGTGAATAAATATACTATCAAGCCTCATTATATAATTTGAATTATTAACAATGTATATGACAAATGTGTCATTAATTAATAATCTTTTAACTTAGTTTCTTATTGATGAAGTAACCTAAAATTTGATGATGGAGAAGAAGAAAAATATTGATATTGTTTATATATATTATACTATAATACAATATGAATATGGGGAATAACTTCACCATCGAGCCTCATTATATAATTTTAATTATTACCAATGTATATGAAATATGTGTCATTAATTGATATTCTTTTAAGTTAGTTTCTTAGTGAAGAAATAACCTAAAATATGGAGATGGAGAAGAAGAAAAATATTAAATTTGTTTATATCTATTATAAAATAAAACAATGTGAATATGGTGAATAAATATACAATCGAACATCGTTATATAAATTAAATTATTAACAATGTATACGAAACATGTGTCATTAAATAAAAGTCTTTTAACTTAGTTTCTTAGTGATGAAGTAACCTAAAATTTGGTGATTGGGAAGTAGAAAAATATTGAAATTTTTTAGATTTATTATACCATAATACAATATGAATATGGTGAATAAATATACTATCGAGCCTCATTATATATTTTAATTATTACCAATGTATATGAAATATGTGTCATTAATTAATAGTCTTTTAACTTAGTTTCTTATTGATGAAGTCACCTAAATTTTGGTGATGGAGAAGAATAAAAATATTAAAATTGTTTACATCTATTATACCATAATACAATATAATTATAACGAATAAATATACTATCGAGTCTCATTATATAATTTGAATTATTAACAATGAATATGACAAATGTGTCATTAATTAATAATCTTTTAACTTAGTTTCTTAGTGATGAAGTAACGTAAAATTTAATGATAGAGAAGAAGAAAAATATTGAAATTGTTTACATATATTATAACATAATACAATATGAATATGGTGAATAAATACACTATCGAGCCTCATTATATAATTTTAATTATTACCAATGTATATGAATTATGTGTCATTAATTAATAGCCTTTTACCTTATTTTCTTAGTAATGAAGAAACCTAAGATTTGGTGATCGAGAAGATGAAAAATATTGAAATTGTTTTCATTTATTATACCATAATACAATGTGAATATGGTGAATAAATATACTATCGAGCCTCATTATATAATTTTAATTATTACCAATGTATAGGAAATAAGTGTCATTAATTAATAGTATTTTCAGTTAGTTTCTTAGCGATGAAATAACCTAAAATTTGGTGATGGAGAAGAAGTAAAATATTAAAATTGTTTATATTTATTATCCCATAATACAATATGAAAATGGTGAATAAATATACTAAATAGCATCATTATATAATTTTTATTATTACCAATGTATATGAAATATGTGTCATTAATTGATATTCTTTTAAGTTAGTTTCTTAGTGAAGAAGTAACTTAAAATTTGGTGATGGAGAAGAAGAAAAATATTAAATTTGTTTATATCTATTATAACATAAAACAATGTGAATATGGTGAATAAATATACAATCGAGCATCGTTATATAATTTCAATTATTACCAATGTATACGAAACATGTGTCATTAATTAAAAGTCTTTTAACTTAGTTTCTTAGTGATGAAGTAACCTAAAATTTGATGATGGAGAAGTAGAAAAATATTGAAATTGTTTAGATCTATAATACCATAATACAATATGAATACAGTGAATAAATATACTATCGAGACTCATTATATAATTTGAATTATTAACAATGTATATGACAAATGTGTCATTAATTAATAATGTTTTAACTTAGTTTCTTATTGATGAAGTAACCTAAAATTTGATGATGGAGAAGAAGAAAAATATTGAAATTGTTTACATATATTATACTATAATACAATATGAATATGGTGAATAAACACATCATCGAGTCTCATTATATAATTTTAATTATTACCAATGTATATAAAATATGTGTCATTAATTAATAGTCTTTTAAGTTTGTTTCTTAGAGAAGAAGTAACCTAAAATTTGGTGATGGAGAAGAAGAAAAATATTAAATTTTTTTATATCTATTATAACATAAAACAATGTGAATATGGTGAATAAAAATACAATCGAGCATCGTTATATATTTTCAATTATTGCCAATGTATACGAAACACGTGTCATTAATTAAAAGTCTTTCAACTTAGTTTCTTAGAGATGAAGTAACCTAAAATTTGGTGATGGAAAAGTAGAAAAATATTGAAATTGTTTAAATCTATAATAAAATAATACAATATGAATATGGTGAATAAATATACTATCGAGCCTCATTATATAATTTTAATTATTATCAATGTATATGAAATATGTGACATTAATTAATAGTCTTTTAACTTAGTTTCTTAGTGATGAAGAAACCTAAAATTTGGTGATGGAGAAGAAGAAAAATATTGAAATTGTTTACATATATTATGTCATAATACAATATGAATATTGTGAATAGATATACTATTGAGTCTCATTATATAATTTGAATTATTAACAATGTATATGAAATATGTGTCGTTAATTAATAGTCTTTTAATTTATTATCTTAGTGATGAAGAAACCTAAAATTTGGTGATGGAGAAGAAGAAAAATATTGAAATTGTTTACATATATTATGCCATAATACAATATGAATACTGTGAATAAATATACTATCAAGCCTCATTATATAATTTGAATTATTAACAATGTATATGACAAATGTGTCATTAATTAATAATGTTTTAACTTAGTTTCTTATTGATGAAGTAACCTAAAATTTGATGATGGAGAAGAAGAAAAATATTGAAATTGTTTACATATATTATACTATAATACAATATGAATATGGGGAATAACTACACCATTGAGCCTCATTATATAATTTTAATTATTACCAATGTATATGAAATATGTGTTATTAACTAATAGTCTTTTAAGTTAGTTTCTTAGTGAAGAAGTAACCTAAAATTTGGAGATGGAGAAGAAGAAAAATATTAAAAAAATTTATATCTATTATAACATAAAACAATGTGAATATGGTGAATAAAAATACAATCGAACATCGTTATATAATTTCAATTATTAACAATGTATACGAAACATGTGTCATTAATTAAAAGTCTTTTAACTTAGTTTCTTAGTGATGAAGTAACCTAAAATTTAGTGATTGAGAAGTAGAAAAATATTGAAATTTTTTAGATTTATTATACCATAATACAATATGAATATGGTGAATAAATATACTATCGAGCCTCATTATATATTTTAATTATTACCAATGTATATGAAATATGTGTCATTAATTAATAGTCTTTTAACTTAGTTTCTTATTGATGAAGTCACCTAAAATTTGGTGATGGAGAAGAATAAAAATATTAAAATTGTTTACATCTATTATACCATAATACAATATAATTATTACGAATAAATATACTATCGAGTCTCATTATATAATTTGAATTATTAAAAATGAATATGACAAATGTGTCATTAATTAATAATCTTTTAACTTAGTTTCTTAGTGATGAAGTAACGTAAAATTTAATGATAGAGAAGAAGAAAAATATTGAAATTGTTTACATATATTATAACATAATACAATATGAATATGGTGAATAAATACACTATCGAGCGTCATTATATAATTTTAATTATTACCAATGTATATGAATTATGTGTCATTAATTAATAGTCTTTTACCTTATTTTCTTAGTAATGAAGAAACCTAAGATTTGGTGATCGAGAAGATGAAAATATTCAAATTGTTTTCATTTATTATACCATAATACAATGTGAATATGGTGAATAAATATACTATCGAGCCTCATTATATAATTTTAATTATTACCAATGTATAGGAAATAAGTGTCATTAATTAATAGTATTTTCAGTTAGTTTCTTAGCGATGAAATAACCTAAAATTTGGTGATGGAGAAGAAGTAAAATATTAAAATTGTTTATATTTATTATCCCATAATACAATATGAAAATGGTGAATAAATATACTAATTAGCATCATTATATAATTTTAATTATTACCAATGTATATGAAATATGTGTCATTAATTGATATTCTTTTAATTTAGCTTCTTAGTGAAGAAGTAACTTAAAATTTGGTGATGGAGAAGAAGAAAAATATTAAATTTGTTTATATCTATTATAACATAAAACAATGTGAATATGGTGAATAAATATACAATCGAGCATCGTTATATAATTTCAATTATTACCAATGTATACGAAACATGTGTCATTAATTAAAAGTCTTTTAACTTAGTTTCTTAGTGATGAAGTAACCTAAAATTTGATGATGGAGAAGTAGAAAAATATTGAAATTGTTTAGATCTATAATACCATAATACAATATGAATACTGTGAATAAATATACTATTAAGACTCATTATATAATTTGAATTATTAAGAATGTATATGACAAATGTGTCATTAATTAATAATCTTTTAACTTAGTTTCTTAGTGATGAAGTAACGTAAAATTTAATGATAGAGAAGAAGAAAAATATTGAAATTGTTTACATATATCATAACATAATACAATAAGAATATGGTGAATAAATACACTATCGAGCCTCATTATATAATTTTAATTATTACCAATGTATATGAATTATTGTGTCATTAATTAATAGTCTTTTACCTTATTTTCTTAGTAATGAAGAAACCTAAGATTTGGTGATCGAGAAGATGAAAAAGCTTGAAATTGTTTTCATTTATTATACCATAATACAATGTGAATATGGTGAATAAATATACTATCGAGCCTCATTATATAATTTTAATTATTACCAATGTATAGGAAATAAGTGTCATTAATTAATAGTATTTTCAGTTAGTTTCTTAGCGATGAAATAACCTAAAATTTGGTGATGGAGAAGAAGTAAAATATTAAAATTGTTTATATTTATTATCCCATAATACAATATGAAAATGGTGAATAAATATACTAATTAGCATCATTATATAATTTTAATTATTACCAATGTATATGAAATATGTGTCATTAATTGATATTCTTTTAAGTTAGTTTCTTAGTGAAGAAGTAACTTAAAATTTGGTGATGGAGAAGAAGAAAAATATTAAATTTGTTTATATCTATTATAACATAAAACAATGTGAATATGGTGAATAAATGTACAATCGAGCATCGTTATATAATTTCAATTATTACCAATGTATACGAAACATGTGTCATTAATTAAAAGTCTTTTAACTTAGTTTCTTAGTGATGAAGTAACCTAAAATTTGATGATGGAGAAGTAGAAAAATATTGAAATTGTTTAGATCTATAATACCATAATACAATATGAATACTGTGAATAAATATACTATCGAGACTCATTATATAATTTGAATTATTAACAATGTATATGACAAAAGTGTCATTAATTAATAATCTTTTAACTTAGTTTCTTAATGATGAAGTAACGTAAAATTTAATGATAGAGAAGAAGAAAAATATTGAAATTGTTTACATATATTATAACATAATACAATATGAATATGGTGAAAAAATACACTATCGAGCCTCATTATATAATTTTAATTATTACCAATGTATATGAATTATTGTGTCATTAATTAATAGTCTTTTACCTTATTTTCTTAGTAATGAAGAAACCTAAGATTTGGTGATCGAGAAGATGAAAAAGCTTGAAATTGTTTTCATTTATTATACCATAATACAATGTGAATATGGTGAATAAATATACTATCGAGCCTCATTATATAATTTTAATTATTACCAATGTATAGGAAATAAGTGTCATTAATTAATAGTATTTTCAGTTAGTTTCTTAGCGATGAAATAACCTAAAATTTGGTGATGGAGAAGAAGTAAAATATTAAAATTGTTTATATTTATTATCCCATAATATAAAATGAAAATGGTGAATAAATACACTAAATAGCATCATTATATAATTTTAATTATTACCAATGTATATGAAATATGTGTCATTAATTGATATTCTTTTAAGTTAGTTTCTTAGTGAAGAAGTAACTTAAAATTTGGTGATGGAGAAGAAGAAAAATATTAAATTTGTTTATATATATTATAACATAAAACAATGTGAATATGGTGAATAAATGTACAATCGAGCATCGTTATATAATTTCAATTATTACCAATGTATACGAAACATGTGTCATTAATTAAAAGTCTTTTAACTTAGTTTCTTAGTGATGAAGTAACCTAAAATTTGATGATGGAGAAGTAGAAAAATATTGAAATTGTTTAGATCTATAATACCATAATACAATATGAATAATGTGAATAAATATACTATCGAGACTCATTATATAATTTGAATTATTAACAATGTATATGACAAAAGTGTCATTAATTAATAATCTTTTAACTTAGTTTCTTAGTGATGAAGCAACGTAAAATTTAATGATAGAGAAGAAGAAAAATATTGAAATTGTTTACATATATTATAACATAATACAATATGAATATGGTGAAAAAATACACTATCGAGCCTCATTATATAATTTTAATTATTACCAATGTATATGAATTATTGTGTCATTAATTAATAGTCTTTTACCTTATTTTCTTAGTAATGAAGAAACCTAAGATTTGGTGATCGAGAAGATGAAAAAGCTTGAAATTGTTTTCATTTATTATACCATAATACAATGTGAATATGGTGAATAAATATACTATCGAGCCTCATTATATAATTTTAATTATTACCAATGTATAGGAAATAAGTGTCATTAATTAATAGTATTTTCAGTTAGTTTCTTAGCGATGAAATAACCTAAAATTTGGTGATGGAGAAGAAGTAAAATATTAAAATTGTTTATATTTATTATCCCATAATATAAAATGAAAATGGTGAATAAATACACTAAATAGCATCATTATATAATTTTAATTATTACCAATGTATATGAAATATGTGTCATTAATTGATATTCTTTTAAGTTAGTTTCTTAGTGAAGAAGTAATTTTAAAATTTGGTGATGGAGAAGAAGAAAAATATTAAATTTGTTTATATCTATTATAACATAAAACAATGTGAATATGGTGAATAAATATACAATCGAGCATCGTTATATAATTTCAATTATTACCAATGTATATGAAATATGTGTCATTAATTAAAAGTCTTTTAACTTAGTTTCTTAGTGATGAAGTAACCTAAAATTTGGTGATTGAGAAGTAGAAAAATATTGAAATTTTTTAGATTTATTATACCATAATACAATATGAATATGATGAATAAATATACTATCGAGCCTCATTATATATTTTAATTATTACCAATGTATATGAAATATGTGTCATTAATTAATAGTCTTTTAACTTAGTTTCTTATT
>CATIWC010003047.1:2500-5000 GCA_948472305.1 Vicia faba
GTTTGCCTCCGCTCCCGTTCATGGAGAAACCGCACACGCACGCGTTCCGGTCGGAAATTGAAAGTAGACCGAGGGCTTGTCGAAACGCTACGAAACTCCTTGGACACTCTCAATGTGTTATTTGGGAAGTGCATGCAAAAATCCATCGGGAGATTATTCCCCTAAGGCGCGTTTGCCTCCGCTCCCGTCGGAAAAACCGCACGGGGGCCCGTTCGGGCCGGAAATTCAAAATTGTCGAAACGCTACGAAACTTTGCAGATCCCTTCTATGTGTTATTTGGGACTTCCATGCAAAAATTCATCGGGAGATTATTCCCCTAAGGCGCGTTTGCCTCCGCTCCCGTTCATGGAGAAACCGCACACGCACGCGTTCCGGTCGGAAATTGAAAGTAGACCGAGGGCTTGTCGAAACGCTACGAAACTCCTTGGACACTCTCAATGTGTTATTTGGGAAGTGCATGCAAAAATCCATCGGGAGATTATTCCCCTAAGGCGCGTTTGCCTCCGCTCCCGTCGGAAAAACCGCACGGGGGCCCGTTCGGGCCGGAAATTCAAAATTGTCGAAACGCTACGAAACTTTGCAGATCCCTTCTATGTGTTATTTGGGACTTCCATGCAAAAATTCATCGGGAGATTATTCCCCTAAGGCGCGTTTGCCTCCGCTCCCGTTCATGGAGAAACCGCACACGCACGCGTTCCGGTCGGAAATTGAAAGTAGACCGAGGGCTTGTCGAAACGCTACGAAACTCCTTGGACACTCTCAATGTGTTATTTGGGAAGTGCATGCAAAAATCCATCGGGAGATTATTCCCCTAAGGCGCGTTTGCCTCCGCTCCCGTCGGAAAAACCGCACGGGGGCCCGTTCGGGCCGGAAATTCAAAATTGTCGAAACGCTACGAAACTTTGCAGATCCCTTCTATGTGTTATTTGGGACTTCCATGCAAAAATTCATCGGGAGATTATTCCCCTAAGGCGCGTTTGCCTCCGCTCCCGTTCATGGAGAAACCGCACACGCACGCGTTCCGGTCGGAAATTGAAAGTAGACCGAGGGCTTGTCGAAACGCTACGAAACTCCTTGGACACTCTCAATGTGTTATTTGGGAAGTGCATGCAAAAATCCATCGGGAGATTATTCCCCTAAGGCGCGTTTGCCTCCGCTCCCGTCGGAAAAACCGCACGGGGGCCCGTTCGGGCCGGAAATTCAAAATTGTCGAAACGCTACGAAACTTTGCAGATCCCTTCTATGTGTTATTTGGGACTTCCATGCAAAAATTCATCGGGAGATTATTCCCCTAAGGCGCGTTTGCCTCCGCTCCCGTTCATGGAGAAACCGCACACGCACGCGTTCCGGTCGGAAATTGAAAGTAGACCGAGGGCTTGTCGAAACGCTACGAAACTCCTTGGACACTCTCAATGTGTTATTTGGGAAGTGCATGCAAAAATCCATCGGGAGATTATTCCCCTAAGGCGCGTTTGCCTCCGCTCCCGTCGGAAAAACCGCACGGGGGCCCGTTCGGGCCGGAAATTCAAAATTGTCGAAACGCTACGAAACTTTGCAGATCCCTTCTATGTGTTATTTGGGACTTCCATGCAAAAATTCATCGGGAGATTATTCCCCTAAGGCGCGTTTGCCTCCGCTCCCGTTCATGGAGAAACCGCACACGCACGCGTTCCGGTCGGAAATTGAAAGTAGACCGAGGGCTTGTCGAAACGCTACGAAACTCCTTGGACACTCTCAATGTGTTATTTGGGAAGTGCATGCAAAAATCCATCGGGAGATTATTCCCCTAAGGCGCGTTTGCCTCCGCTCCCGTCGGAAAAACCGCACGGGGGCCCGTTCGGGCCGGAAATTCAAAATTGTCGAAACGCTACGAAACTTTGCAGATCCCTTCTATGTGTTATTTGGGACTTCCATGCAAAAATTCATCGGGAGATTATTCCCCTAAGGCGCGTTTGCCTCCGCTCCCGTTCATGGAGAAACCGCACACGCACGCGTTCCGGTCGGAAATTGAAAGTAGACCGAGGGCTTGTCGAAACGCTACGAAACTCCTTGGACACTCTCAATGTGTTATTTGGGAAGTGCATGCAAAAATCCATCGGGAGATTATTCCCCTAAGGCGCGTTTGCCTCCGCTCCCGTCGGAAAAACCGCACGGGGGCCCGTTCGGGCCGGAAATTCAAAATTGTCGAAACGCTACGAAACTTTGCAGATCCCTTCTATGTGTTATTTGGCTTCCATGCAAAAATTCATCGGGAGATTATTCCCCTAAGGCGCGTTTGCCTCCGCTCCCGTTCATGGAGAAACCGCACACGCACGCGTTCCGGTCGGAAATTGAAAGTAGACCGAGGGCTTGTCGAAACGCTACGAAACTCCTTGGACACTCTCAATGTGTTATTTGGGAAGTGCATGCAAAAATCCATCGGGAGATTATTCCCCTAAGGCGCGTTTGCCTCCGCTCCCGTCGGAAAAACCGCACGGGGGCCCGTTCGGGCCGGAAATTC
>CATIWC010003047.1:15000-17500 GCA_948472305.1 Vicia faba
GCTACGAAACTTTGCAGATCCCTTCTATGTGTTATTTGGGACTTCCATGCAAAAATTCATCGGGAGATTATTCCCCTAAGGCGCGTTTGCCTCCGCTCCCGTTCATGGAGAAACCGCACACGCACGCGTTCCGGTCGGAAATTGAAAGTAGACCGAGGGCTTGTCGAAACGCTACGAAACTCCTTGGACACT
This sequence comes from Vicia faba, assembly GCA_948472305.1. Taxonomy (NCBI): domain Eukaryota; kingdom Viridiplantae; phylum Streptophyta; class Magnoliopsida; order Fabales; family Fabaceae; genus Vicia; species Vicia faba. The sequence goes on from CATIWC010003047.1 coordinate 15,193, forward strand.
CTCAATGTGTTATTTGGGAAGTGCATGCAAAAATCCATCGGGAGATTATTCCCCTAAGGCGCGTTTGCCTCCGCTCCCGTCGGAAAAACCGCACGGGGGCCCGTTCGGGCCGGAAATTCAAAATTGTCGAAACGCTACGAAACTTTGCAGATCCCTTCTATGTGTTATTTGGGACTTCCATGCAAAAATTCATCGGGAGATTATTCCCCTAAGGCGCGTTTGCCTCCGCTCCCGTTCATGGAGAAACCGCACACGCACGCGTTCCGGTCGGAAATTGAAAGTAGACCGAGGGCTTGTCGAAACGCTACGAAACTCCTTGGACACTCTCAATGTGTTATTTGGGAAGTGCATGCAAAAATCCATCGGGAGATTATTCCCCTAAGGCGCGTTTGCCTCCGCTCCCGTCGGAAAAAACCGCACGGGGGCCCGTTCGGGCCGGAAATTCAAAATTGTCGAAACGCTACGAAACTTTGCAGATCCTTCTATGTGTTATTTGGGACTTCCATGCAAAAATTCATCGGGAGATTATTCCCCTAAGGCGCGTTTGCCTCCGCTCCCGTTCATGGAGAAAACCGCACACGCACGCGTTCCGGTCGGAAATTGAAAGTAGACCGAGGGCTTGTCGAAACGCTACGAAACTCCTTGGACACTCTCAATGTGTTATTTGGGAAGTGCATGCAAAAATCCATCGGGAGATTATTCCCCTAAGGCGCGTTTGCCTCCGCTCCCGTCGGAAAAACCGCACGGGGGCCCGTTCGGGCCGGAAATTCAAAATTGTCGAAACGCTACGAAACTTTGCAGATCCCTTCTATGTGTTATTTGGGACTTCCATGCAAAAAATTCATCGGGAGATTATTCCCCTAAGGCGCGTTTGCCTCCGCTCCCGTTCATGGAGAAACCGCACACGCACGCGTTCCGGTCGGAAATTGAAAGTAGACCGAGGGCTTGTCGAAACGCTACGAAACTCCTTGGACACTCTCAATGTGTTATTTGGGAAGTGCATGCAAAAATCCATCGGGAGATTATTCCCCTAAGGCGCGTTTGCCTCCGCTCCCGTCGGAAAAACCGCACGGGGGCCCGTTCGGGCCGGAAATTCAAAATTGTCGAAACGCTACGAAACTTTGCAGATCCCTTCTATGTGTATTTGGGACTTCCATGCAAAAATTCATCGGGAGATTATTCCCCTAAGGCGCGTTTGCCTCCGCTCCCGTTCATGGAGAAACCGCACACGCACGCGTTCCGGTCGGAAATTGAAAGTAGACCGAGGGCTTGTCGAAACGCTACGAAACTCCTTGGACACTCTCAATGTGTTATTTGGGAAGTGCATGCAAAAATCCATCGGGAGATTATTCCCCTAAGGCGCGTTTGCCTCCGCTCCCGTCGGAAAAACCGCACGGGGGCCCGTTCGGGCCGGAAATTCAAAATTGTCGAAACGCTACGAAACTTTGCAGATCCCTTCTATGTGTTATTTGGGACTTCCATGCCAAAAATTCATCGGGAGATTATTCCCCTAAGGCGCGTTTGCCTCCGCTCCCGTTCATGGAGAAACCGCACACGCACGCGTTCCGGTCGGAAATTGAAAGTAGACCGAGGGCTTGTCGAAACGCTACGAAACTCCTTGGACACTCTCAATGTGTTATTTGGGAAGTGCATGCAAAAATCCATCGGGAGATTATTCCCCTAAGGCGCGTTTGCCTCCGCTCCCGTCGGAAAAACCGCACGGGGGCCCGTTCGGGCCGGAAATTCAAAATTGTCGAAACGCTACGAAACTTTGCAGATCCCTTCTATGTGTTATTTGGGACTTCCATGCAAAAATTCATCGGGAGATTATTCCCCTAAGGCGCGTTTGCCTCCGCTCCCGTTATGGAGAAACCGCACACGCACGCGTTCCGGTCGGAAATTGAAAGTAGACCGAGGGCTTGTCGAAACGCTACGAAACTCCTTGGACACTCTCAATGTGTTATTTGGGAAGTGCATGCAAAAATCCATCGGGAGATTATTCCCCTAAGGCGCGTTTGCCTCCGCTCCCGTCGGAAAAACCGCACGGGGGCCCGTTCGGGCCGGAAATTCAAAATTGTCGAAACGCTACGAAACTTTGCAGATCCCTTCTATGTGTTATTTGGGACTTCCATGCAAAAATTCATCGGGAGATTATTCCCCTAAGGCGCGTTTGCCTCCGCTCCCGTTCATGGAGAAACCGCACACGCACGCGTTCCGGTCGGAAATTGAAAGTAGACCGAGGGCTTGTCGAAACGCTACGAAACTCCTTGGACACTCTCAATGTGTTATTTGGGAAGTGCATGCAAAA
>CATIWC010003047.1:27500-32500 GCA_948472305.1 Vicia faba
GCGCGTTTGCCTCCGCTCCCGTCGGAAAAACCGCACGGGGGCCCGTTCGGGCCGGAAATTCAAAATTGTCGAAACGCTACGAAACTTTGCAGATCCCTTCTATGTGTTATTTGGGACTTCCATGCAAAAATTCATCGGGAGATTATTCCCCTAAGGCGCGTTTGCCTCCGCTCCCGTTCATGGAGAAACCGCACACGCACGCGTTCCGGTCGGAAATTGAAAGTAGACCGAGGGCTTGTCGAAACGCTACGAAACTCCTTGGACACTCTCAATGTGTTATTTGGGAAGTGCATGCAAAAATCCATCGGGAGATTATTCCCCTAAGGCGCGTTTGCCTCCGCTCCCGTCGGAAAAACCGCACGGGGGCCCGTTCGGGCCGGAAATTCAAAATTGTCGAAACGCTACGAAACTTTGCAGATCCCTTCTATGTGTTATTTGGGACTTCCATGCAAAAATTCATCGGGAGATTATTCCCCTAAGGCGCGTTTGCCTCCGCTCCCGTTCATGGAGAAACCGCACACGCACGCGTTCCGGTCGGAAATTGAAAGTAGACCGAGGGCTTGTCGAAACGCTACGAAACTCCTTGGACACTCTCAATGTGTTATTTGGGAAGTGCATGCAAAAATCCATCGGGAGATTATTCCCCTAAGGCGCGTTTGCCTCCGCTCCCGTCGGAAAAACCGCACGGGGGCCCGTTCGGGCCGGAAATTCAAAATTGTCGAAACGCTACGAAACTTTGCAGATCCCTTCTATGTGTTATTTGGGACTTCCATGCAAAAATTCATCGGGAGATTATTCCCCTAAGGCGCGTTTGCCTCCGCTCCCGTTCATGGAGAAACCGCACACGCACGCGTTCCGGTCGGAAATTGAAAGTAGACCGAGGGCTTGTCGAAACGCTACGAAACTCCTTGGACACTCTCAATGTGTTATTTGGGAAGTGCATGCAAAAATCCATCGGGAGATTATTCCCCTAAGGCGCGTTTGCCTCCGCTCCCGTCGGAAAAACCGCACGGGGGCCCGTTCGGGCCGGAAATTCAAAATTGTCGAAACGCTACGAAACTTTGCAGATCCCTTCTATGTGTTATTTGGGACTTCCATGCAAAAATTCATCGGGAGATTATTCCCCTAAGGCGCGTTTGCCTCCGCTCCCGTTCATGGAGAAACCGCACACGCACGCGTTCCGGTCGGAAATTGAAAGTAGACCGAGGGCTTGTCGAAACGCTACGAAACTCCTTGGACACTCTCAATGTGTTATTTGGGAAGTGCATGCAAAAATCCATCGGGAGATTATTCCCCTAAGGCGCGTTTGCCTCCGCTCCCGTCGGAAAAACCGCACGGGGGCCCGTTCGGGCCGGAAATTCAAAATTGTCGAAACGCTACGAAACTTTGCAGATCCCTTCTATGTGTTATTTGGGACTTCCATGCAAAAATTCATCGGGAGATTATTCCCCTAAGGCGCGTTTGCCTCCGCTCCCGTTCATGGAGAAACCGCACACGCACGCGTTCCGGTCGGAAATTGAAAGTAGACCGAGGGCTTGTCGAAACGCTACGAAACTCCTTGGACACTCTCAATGTGTTATTTGGGAAGTGCATGCAAAAATCCATCGGGAGATTATTCCCCTAAGGCGCGTTTGCCTCCGCTCCCGTCGGAAAAACCGCACGGGGGCCCGTTCGGGCCGGAAATTCAAAATTGTCGAAACGCTACGAAACTTTGCAGATCCCTTCTATGTGTTATTTGGGACTTCCATGCAAAAATTCATCGGGAGATTATTCCCCTAAGGCGCGTTTGCCTCCGCTCCCGTTCATGGAGAAACCGCACACGCACGCGTTCCGGTCGGAAATTGAAAGTAGACCGAGGGCTTGTCGAAACGCTACGAAACTCCTTGGACACTCTCAATGTGTTATTTGGGAAGTGCATGCAAAAATCCATCGGGAGATTATTCCCCTAAGGCGCGTTTGCCTCCGCTCCCGTCGGAAAAACCGCACGGGGGCCCGTTCGGGCCGGAAATTCAAAATTGTCGAAACGCTACGAAACTTTGCAGATCCCTTCTATGTGTTATTTGGGACTTCCATGCAAAAATTCATCGGGAGATTATTCCCCTAAGGCGCGTTTGCCTCCGCTCCCGTTCATGGAGAAACCGCACACGCACGCGTTCCGGTCGGAAATTGAAAGTAGACCGAGGGCTTGTCGAAACGCTACGAAACTCCTTGGACACTCTCAATGTGTTATTTGGGAAGTGCATGCAAAAATCCATCGGGAGATTATTCCCCTAAGGCGCGTTTGCCTCCGCTCCCGTCGGAAAAACCGCACGGGGGCCCGTTCGGGCCGGAAATTCAAAATTGTCGAAACGCTACGAAACTTTGCAGATCCCTTCTATGTGTTATTTGGGACTTCCATGCAAAAATTCATCGGGAGATTATTCCCCTAAGGCGCGTTTGCCTCCGCTCCCGTTCATGGAGAAACCGCACACGCACGCGTTCCGGTCGGAAATTGAAAGTAGACCGAGGGCTTGTCGAAACGCTACGAAACTCCTTGGACACTCTCAATGTGTTATTTGGGAAGTGCATGCAAAAATCCATCGGGAGATTATTCCCCTAAGGCGCGTTTGCCTCCGCTCCCGTCGGAAAAACCGCACGGGGGCCCGTTCGGGCCGGAAATTCAAAATTGTCGAAACGCTACGAAACTTTGCAGATCCCTTCTATGTGTTATTTGGGACTTCCATGCAAAAATTCATCGGGAGATTATTCCCCTAAGGCGCGTTTGCCTCCGCTCCCGTTCATGGAGAAACCGCACACGCACGCGTTCCGGTCGGAAATTGAAAGTAGACCGAGGGCTTGTCGAAACGCTACGAAACTCCTTGGACACTCTCAATGTGTTATTTGGGAAGTGCATGCAAAAATCCATCGGGAGATTATTCCCCTAAGGCGCGTTTGCCTCCGCTCCCGTCGGAAAAACCGCACGGGGGCCCGTTCGGGCCGGAAATTCAAAATTGTCGAAACGCTACGAAACTTTGCAGATCCCTTCTATGTGTTATTTGGGACTTCCATGCAAAAATTCATCGGGAGATTATTCCCCTAAGGCGCGTTTGCCTCCGCTCCCGTTCATGGAGAAACCGCACACGCACGCGTTCCGGTCGGAAATTGAAAGTAGACCGAGGGCTTGTCGAAACGCTACGAAACTCCTTGGACACTCTCAATGTGTTATTTGGGAAGTGCATGCAAAAATCCATCGGGAGATTATTCCCCTAAGGCGCGTTTGCCTCCGCTCCCGTCGGAAAAACCGCACGGGGGCCCGTTCGGGCCGGAAATTCAAAATTGTCGAAACGCTACGAAACTTTGCAGATCCCTTCTATGTGTTATTTGGGACTTCCATGCAAAAATTCATCGGGAGATTATTCCCCTAAGGCGCGTTTGCCTCCGCTCCCGTTCATGGAGAAACCGCACACGCACGCGTTCCGGTCGGAAATTGAAAGTAGACCGAGGGCTTGTCGAAACGCTACGAAACTCCTTGGACACTCTCAATGTGTTATTTGGGAAGTGCATGCAAAAATCCATCGGGAGATTATTCCCCTAAGGCGCGTTTGCCTCCGCTCCCGTCGGAAAAACCGCACGGGGGCCCGTTCGGGCCGGAAATTCAAAATTGTCGAAACGCTACGAAACTTTGCAGATCCCTTCTATGTGTTATTTGGGACTTCCATGCAAAAATTCATCGGGAGATTATTCCCCTAAGGCGCGTTTGCCTCCGCTCCCGTTCATGGAGAAACCGCACACGCACGCGTTCCGGTCGGAAATTGAAAGTAGACCGAGGGCTTGTCGAAACGCTACGAAACTCCTTGGACACTCTCAATGTGTTATTTGGGAAGTGCATGCAAAAATCCATCGGGAGATTATTCCCCTAAGGCGCGTTTGCCTCCGCTCCCGTCGGAAAAACCGCACGGGGGCCCGTTCGGGCCGGAAATTCAAAATTGTCGAAACGCTACGAAACTTTGCAGATCCCTTCTATGTGTTATTTGGGACTTCCATGCAAAAATTCATCGGGAGATTATTCCCCTAAGGCGCGTTTGCCTCCGCTCCCGTTCATGGAGAAACCGCACACGCACGCGTTCCGGTCGGAAATTGAAAGTAGACCGAGGGCTTGTCGAAACGCTACGAAACTCCTTGGACACTCTCAATGTGTTATTTGGGAAGTGCATGCAAAAATCCATCGGGAGATTATTCCCCTAAGGCGCGTTTGCCTCCGCTCCCGTCGGAAAAACCGCACGGGGGCCCGTTCGGGCCGGAAATTCAAAATTGTCGAAACGCTACGAAACTTTGCAGATCCCTTCTATGTGTTATTTGGGACTTCCATGCAAAAATTCATCGGGAGATTATTCCCCTAAGGCGCGTTTGCCTCCGCTCCCGTTCATGGAGAAACCGCACACGCACGCGTTCCGGTCGGAAATTGAAAGTAGACCGAGGGCTTGTCGAAACGCTACGAAACTCCTTGGACACTCTCAATGTGTTATTTGGGAAGTGCATGCAAAAATCCATCGGGAGATTATTCCCCTAAGGCGCGTTTGCCTCCGCTCCCGTCGGAAAAACCGCACGGGGGCCCGACACGCGAAAAGCCGAAATATATCGAGGGATCGCCCGAATGGCATGAAACTTGGCATGCCATCTCAATTTGGTGGCAGATTAATGCATGAAAAATTCCAGACCGGAACTCATTCCGTAGCCCGACGTTTGTTTGCTTCCGCCCCTTGAAAAAAACTCAATTACACGCGTTTCGGACGAAAATTCAAAATAAATCGAGACGTTATCGAAACGCTACGAAACTTTGCAGATCCCTTCTATGTGTTATTTGAGATGTCCATGCAAAAAATCATCGGGAAATTCCATTCCTAAGGCGCGTTTGCCTCCGCTCCCGTTCTTGAAAATCCGGCGCTTAGAAAATTCATAATTAATTCATCCGAAGTCGAAAAATTCTAATTTTTGGTGGGAGGGGTTCTTATATTGTGTTT
>CATIWC010003047.1:42500-47500 GCA_948472305.1 Vicia faba
GCGCGTTTGCCTCCGCTCCCGTTCATGGAGAAACCGCACACGCACGCGTTCCGGTCGGAAATTGAAAGTAGACCGAGGGCTTGTCGAAACGCTACGAAACTCCTTGGACACTCTCAATGTGTTATTTGGGAAGTGCATGCAAAAATCCATCGGGAGATTATTCCCCTAAGGCGCGTTTGCCTCCGCTCCCGTCGGAAAAACCGCACGGGGGCCCGTTCGGGCCGGAAATTCAAAATTGTCGAAACGCTACGAAACTTTGCAGATCCCTTCTATGTGTTATTTGGGACTTCCATGCAAAAATTCATCGGGAGATTATTCCCCTAAGGCGCGTTTGCCTCCGCTCCCGTTCATGGAGAAACCGCACACGCACGCGTTCCGGTCGGAAATTGAAAGTAGACCGAGGGCTTGTCGAAACGCTACGAAACTCCTTGGACACTCTCAATGTGTTATTTGGGAAGTGCATGCAAAAATCCATCGGGAGATTATTCCCCTAAGGCGCGTTTGCCTCCGCTCCCGTCGGAAAAACCGCACGGGGGCCCGTTCGGGCCGGAAATTCAAAATTGTCGAAACGCTACGAAACTTTGCAGATCCCTTCTATGTGTTATTTGGGACTTCCATGCAAAAATTCATCGGGAGATTATTCCCCTAAGGCGCGTTTGCCTCCGCTCCCGTTCATGGAGAAACCGCACACGCACGCGTTCCGGTCGGAAATTGAAAGTAGACCGAGGGCTTGTCGAAACGCTACGAAACTCCTTGGACACTCTCAATGTGTTATTTGGGAAGTGCATGCAAAAATCCATCGGGAGATTATTCCCCTAAGGCGCGTTTGCCTCCGCTCCCGTCGGAAAAACCGCACGGGGGCCCGTTCGGGCCGGAAATTCAAAATTGTCGAAACGCTACGAAACTTTGCAGATCCCTTCTATGTGTTATTTGGGACTTCCATGCAAAAATTCATCGGGAGATTATTCCCCTAAGGCGCGTTTGCCTCCGCTCCCGTTCATGGAGAAACCGCACACGCACGCGTTCCGGTCGGAAATTGAAAGTAGACCGAGGGCTTGTCGAAACGCTACGAAACTCCTTGGACACTCTCAATGTGTTATTTGGGAAGTGCATGCAAAAATCCATCGGGAGATTATTCCCCTAAGGCGCGTTTGCCTCCGCTCCCGTCGGAAAAACCGCACGGGGGCCCGTTCGGGCCGGAAATTCAAAATTGTCGAAACGCTACGAAACTTTGCAGATCCCTTCTATGTGTTATTTGGGACTTCCATGCAAAAATTCATCGGGAGATTATTCCCCTAAGGCGCGTTTGCCTCCGCTCCCGTTCATGGAGAAACCGCACACGCACGCGTTCCGGTCGGAAATTGAAAGTAGACCGAGGGCTTGTCGAAACGCTACGAAACTCCTTGGACACTCTCAATGTGTTATTTGGGAAGTGCATGCAAAAATCCATCGGGAGATTATTCCCCTAAGGCGCGTTTGCCTCCGCTCCCGTCGGAAAAACCGCACGGGGGCCCGTTCGGGCCGGAAATTCAAAATTGTCGAAACGCTACGAAACTTTGCAGATCCCTTCTATGTGTTATTTGGGACTTCCATGCAAAAATTCATCGGGAGATTATTCCCCTAAGGCGCGTTTGCCTCCGCTCCCGTTCATGGAGAAACCGCACACGCACGCGTTCCGGTCGGAAATTGAAAGTAGACCGAGGGCTTGTCGAAACGCTACGAAACTCCTTGGACACTCTCAATGTGTTATTTGGGAAGTGCATGCAAAAATCCATCGGGAGATTATTCCCCTAAGGCGCGTTTGCCTCCGCTCCCGTCGGAAAAACCGCACGGGGGCCCGTTCGGGCCGGAAATTCAAAATTGTCGAAACGCTACGAAACTTTGCAGATCCCTTCTATGTGTTATTTGGGACTTCCATGCAAAAATTCATCGGGAGATTATTCCCCTAAGGCGCGTTTGCCTCCGCTCCCGTTCATGGAGAAACCGCACACGCACGCGTTCCGGTCGGAAATTGAAAGTAGACCGAGGGCTTGTCGAAACGCTACGAAACTCCTTGGACACTCTCAATGTGTTATTTGGGAAGTGCATGCAAAAATCCATCGGGAGATTATTCCCCTAAGGCGCGTTTGCCTCCGCTCCCGTCGGAAAAACCGCACGGGGGCCCGTTCGGGCCGGAAATTCAAAATTGTCGAAACGCTACGAAACTTTGCAGATCCCTTCTATGTGTTATTTGGGACTTCCATGCAAAAATTCATCGGGAGATTATTCCCCTAAGGCGCGTTTGCCTCCGCTCCCGTTCATGGAGAAACCGCACACGCACGCGTTCCGGTCGGAAATTGAAAGTAGACCGAGGGCTTGTCGAAACGCTACGAAACTCCTTGGACACTCTCAATGTGTTATTTGGGAAGTGCATGCAAAAATCCATCGGGAGATTATTCCCCTAAGGCGCGTTTGCCTCCGCTCCCGTCGGAAAAACCGCACGGGGGCCCGTTCGGGCCGGAAATTCAAAATTGTCGAAACGCTACGAAACTTTGCAGATCCCTTCTATGTGTTATTTGGGACTTCCATGCAAAAATTCATCGGGAGATTATTCCCCTAAGGCGCGTTTGCCTCCGCTCCCGTTCATGGAGAAACCGCACACGCACGCGTTCCGGTCGGAAATTGAAAGTAGACCGAGGGCTTGTCGAAACGCTACGAAACTCCTTGGACACTCTCAATGTGTTATTTGGGAAGTGCATGCAAAAATCCATCGGGAGATTATTCCCCTAAGGCGCGTTTGCCTCCGCTCCCGTCGGAAAAACCGCACGGGGGCCCGTTCGGGCCGGAAATTCAAAATTGTCGAAACGCTACGAAACTTTGCAGATCCCTTCTATGTGTTATTTGGGACTTCCATGCAAAAATTCATCGGGAGATTATTCCCCTAAGGCGCGTTTGCCTCCGCTCCCGTTCATGGAGAAACCGCACACGCACGCGTTCCGGTCGGAAATTGAAAGTAGACCGAGGGCTTGTCGAAACGCTACGAAACTCCTTGGACACTCTCAATGTGTTATTTGGGAAGTGCATGCAAAAATCCATCGGGAGATTATTCCCCTAAGGCGCGTTTGCCTCCGCTCCCGTCGGAAAAACCGCACGGGGGCCCGTTCGGGCCGGAAATTCAAAATTGTCGAAACGCTACGAAACTTTGCAGATCCCTTCTATGTGTTATTTGGGACTTCCATGCAAAAATTCATCGGGAGATTATTCCCCTAAGGCGCGTTTGCCTCCGCTCCCGTTCATGGAGAAACCGCACACGCACGCGTTCCGGTCGGAAATTGAAAGTAGACCGAGGGCTTGTCGAAACGCTACGAAACTCCTTGGACACTCTCAATGTGTTATTTGGGAAGTGCATGCAAAAATCCATCGGGAGATTATTCCCCTAAGGCGCGTTTGCCTCCGCTCCCGTCGGAAAAACCGCACGGGGGCCCGTTCGGGCCGGAAATTCAAAATTGTCGAAACGCTACGAAACTTTGCAGATCCCTTCTATGTGTTATTTGGGACTTCCATGCAAAAATTCATCGGGAGATTATTCCCCTAAGGCGCGTTTGCCTCCGCTCCCGTTCATGGAGAAACCGCACACGCACGCGTTCCGGTCGGAAATTGAAAGTAGACCGAGGGCTTGTCGAAACGCTACGAAACTCCTTGGACACTCTCAATGTGTTATTTGGGAAGTGCATGCAAAAATCCATCGGGAGATTATTCCCCTAAGGCGCGTTTGCCTCCGCTCCCGTCGGAAAAACCGCACGGGGGCCCGACACGCGAAAAGCCGAAATATATCGAGGGATCGCCCGAATGGCATGAAACTTGGCATGCCATCTCAATTTGGTGGCAGATTAATGCATGAAAAATTCCAGACCGGAACTCATTCCGTAGCCCGACGTTTGTTTGCTTCCGCCCCTTGAAAAAAACTCAATTACACGCGTTTCGGACGAAAATTCAAAATAAATCGAGACGTTATCGAAACGCTACGAAACTTTGCAGATCCCTTCTATGTGTTATTTGAGATGTCCATGCAAAAAATCATCGGGAAATTCCATTCCTAAGGCGCGTTTGCCTCCGCTCCCGTTCTTGAAAATCCGGCGCTTAGAAAATTCATAATTAATTCATCCGAAGTCGAAAAATTCTAATTTTTGGTGGGAGGGGTTCTTATATTGTGTTTAAAGAGCATGCAAAAAATCAAGAAAAAATTCGAAGTCTAAGTCATCAAACTAGAAATTTATGTCTACAGGGAAAAAGGGACCAATTTGGTGGCAAAGTGAGGATTTCAGTTCAAACATATATAGGGGGAGGCCCTTGCCTGGTCCGCCTGGGGCCTTGCCACGCCCAGGCCAGGCCACGCCCAGGCCAGGCCACATGCTGCCTAGACGGAACATGCCCATGGGTGTTCCAAACGATTCCAATGGCAAATCCATCAACCCCCCGCACAAAATCCAATCCAAATATCGAATTTTCATCATCGAATCGAGCGTTCTTGATAAAAAAAATTCAAAATTTGGCTGGATTTTGCGTGCCCGTGCCGGCCACACGGAAGGTCCGTGGCATGCCACGGATGGTCCCGTCGACGGAATCGAAGTTGCGATCGAAGTTTTGCCGCACAACCCAATAAAATATTGGCATTCCAACCATCGAATCGTTCTTTGGGCGAAGAAAAAAATTTGCTAAAATTTTGCGGTGCCCGTGCCCGGCCGAGTGGCTCGTCCGGACCTGGTCACGGACGTTCGGGCGGCGGGGCATGGGAGTTGCGATCGAAGTTTTGCCGCAAAATCATGTCAAATTTTGGCGTTCCCGTCATCGAATCGTCCGTTGGTCGAAGATCAAAATTTTATCGGGGTGCGCGGTGCGACGGTCGTGGTCACGGACGGCGCAATCCGACGTGATTTTTGCCTTGGGCAAAAGCAACGCGGCGCGAAATGACGCGAAATGTCGCGATTGGGACTTGGGACTTGGACGAGGACGAGGACGAG
>CATIWC010003048.1:0-71012 GCA_948472305.1 Vicia faba
TATGAAAAAACACATAACCAAATCCCACAACTATGCTGCATAATCTTGCTTTGCAGGCCTCTTGACTTGCAAATCTATCTGTAATCAGATGTTTGCACAACTAATTGAGCTATGGTCCAAGAGCTTGAGCCATTCTCCAAGTGATCATTCCATTAATGGAACAAAGTTCACACTTCCATTTTGGAAAAGTGACTTTAATCACAAAGTCAACTTGTCTTGAGCCTCTAACTTGTTTGTTCTGATCACACTCAACATGTATGCTCAGAAGCAACATGTTTAAAGCCTCTAGCCACCCTACAAGCCCTTGTACCATTGCATTGGAACAATGTTTGTCAAGCTTGCTTCAAAATCAAGTCACATAACCATAATATGTGATCTCTTGATTCTGATTGTTTCAAGCTCCCAAACCTATTGTCTATAAATAGAGAAGTTATATGCAAGCTAAAGTACAAGTTTACAAGCCCTGAAACACTCAATAACTCCCTGAACTCAGAATTTGCATTTCAAACCTCCATTGTTGCATATTCTGACCTTGAACTTCAAATTCAAAATCTACTCGTGCATTTTCATTTCTAATCAATCACAAAGTTTCCTTACCTCATTTATAAATCATCCCCATCCATGTTTCATACTTGTAACTCCATTTCCATCATTGTTCAAACCTCACTTTACACCTATGCAACTTGACTTCTCCAGCACGATTTAGGCACTTTCAGCATAAAGTAAGAGTTGCATTAGCTTCCTAGGAGTTCAGTGAATCTATCCAGATCATCATCACACTATAAGAAATGCTCAAACTCCATACACAATTTCCAGTTTTGAGGTAAGTTTTTTCAACTTTGAACTTTCTCTAAAAGCATCATTAATGGTTACTTTGTGAATGAAAAATGTAGACATCATAGCCCTGAAGCTAACCATGCCCTGAATTTTCATTTATGTTGTCTAAGTGATGTGAAATTTGAGTTTGAACTTTCTGGAAAATTAGGTTTTATTTGGTACCAAACAAAATTCATGTTCATCTTTGATTTATAGCTTTAGTTATTTATATGGTTGGATTCATTGTGAAAAATGGAACAACTTTCATGTTTACAATTTTGAAAATGATTGAGAAATGAGCAAAATCATAATTTATAGAAATGGTGTTATTACTCTGTGCACGCAAGGTTGAAGATGAAGCCATTTCAAACATTCAGGACCAAGTTTATTTTAAGTATATTGCAAGTTGTATTATTAACGAATGAAACAACCACCCCAGTGGCAGAGGAAGCGTGTGTAATGCATTGATCTACAGGGACCTGGGTTCGAGCCCCAGTGGTACCCTTTTGTTTTCTTACATTTTTATTATTTTAGATTCCATGCAAGCAAGATATGCGCGCCTATCATGAGCCTCACATCAACACCATTGGATATTCAGCAATCCAGATCTAGCGCTCTACATGATTAGGACCATGATGCACCTTCAAAAGTCAGCCACATGGGATCAAAAATAGGCGTTGGACATTTGTTTTTTGGGCCTGAGTTATTTTTTCAGCTCACACCCCCATTTTGCTTTTCAATACAGGCCCAACATATATTTTTTTATTGTTTCCAGCATCAAACAAAAACTGACATCTTGGGCCTAACCCTTTTTACTAATTCTTAACCCCCATTTTTCTTTTCAAACATCCCGACCCAATTATTTTTATTTTCTTTATTTTCATTTATTTATTTATTTTATCTAAACCAAAATACACCAAAAAATATATTTTCTTAATTAAATTAAAAATGTTTTAATTTAGGAATTTTATTTCATTTTATTTTATTAAACTAAATTTTATTTTTCTTTTACAAATTAATATTAATATTCAAAATTATTTTCTAAACAAATTATTTAGATTTAGGTTTTATTTTCTTCTTAATTTCAATGAACCTAGATTTTAGGTCTTGTTAATAATTAATTAATTTTTTTGTAAATAAAATTAATTAGTCTAATTAGGTTAACCATAAAACCCCTTTCTCCATCAATAAACCCTAAAAAAAATTTTATTTTCTCTTTACATTCTTGCGCATTTTATTATTTCGCATTACTAATTATTCAATGGTTTGTAATAGATAATTAAGCTTTATTGGTTTCTTCTCCCTATTCATAAATTTGTACCCCCATTCCCAAAGTGTTGTAATAGCGTAGGACATTTAAATTCCGAAATTTATCGCTTTCTTTATTATTGCTAGTAATTAGAGTTTGCATGAGAAGATTAAAACTAAACCACAGAAAACCCTAATTCGAGGATAAAATACTTGAAATCAAAACACCTTGCACACATGCACCTCTAGGGTAACCCACACTTGTTGCCTCGGATATAAACAGTCATGTCCCTCGAACGTGATATGGTTTTAGAAAAAGACCCTCAATTAAAAGATCGTAGTCCCTCGATGACCCTTCAAATGTTGCCTTTGGTAAACGATCTTAGTCCCTTACGACAATTGCTAAAACATTCTATAAGTTGCCTTCTATGACTGTACGACGATCCACGCATGTCCCTCACATCCAATGATATGACTATCTACCAATCAATGGTAAAGTAGCACTATCTAAAGGAGGAGGAAAAGAACAAAGACTTTTTGAGTAGGTAGATTGCTCGTAATTGCTTTCTCACAAAAAAAACCATTTACACCTCACACTTTCAAAATAATTTCCAAAATAAACATTTTGTATACATTCTCAACGATACGAGAATTATTACAAAATTTCCTTACATTGGCATTTTCAAACATCTTTCCAAACATTTTCTTTCAAACAATTATTTTTAAAACTAACACTTTGTATACATTCTCAACGATACGAGAATCATTGCGAAGTTTTCCGAACTAAGGCGTTTTCAAAATATTTTCAAACTTACACAAATATAAAGCATTGCAAAGTGATCAAGCAATTAAGAGCCCGTATATAACTACAAATGAAAAGGGTACTAACACCTTCCATTTTCATAACCTACCCCCCGAAATAAAAATTCTCAAAAGGTCTTTCCTGTTCTTTTCACCCTTTCCTTTATTGAATAAAAGAAAAGTCGGTGGCGACTCTTACTATCCGCAACATTTGCAATAAAATGCAAAACACCAGGTCAGTTCTCCCACCGTATTACAAAACTGGCGACTTTGCTGGGGAATAAAGACTAAAAGTGGGGTTACCTTAAGAGCTAGATCACCTTTATTTACTTTACTTGTTTTCCTTGTTTGCTTTACATTTATGGGTTATGCTTGGGTTTAGTTCTTGTATAAAACCTATACCCGGATCTGGGGCATATTAGGCAAGTAGCAATAGATCGTGGGGGACTATATAGTGTAATACTATCATGGTTGAAGCGATGGCTACGTTAGTGTGACACATTTGTTAGTACCCGGTGTCCCTTGAGTCCAGTCAAGAAGAATATGGAGTCGTTGTATGGTGTCATGAAGCACTAACTGGCCGTAGAACCTTAGTTGAATAACTTGGCCATTAGAAAGTAGTGATATAGCTGGCTTTGGTGAAAGACTAAAGTTTGTTAATACTCGATACTACACTCATTGAGATTGGACTTTCGGGATATTTTGGGCACGGTTTGGATGCTTGAGCTAAAACAATGCCCGTTGAAAAAAGATCAGTGATATTGAGGCTCCTAGAACTCAGTTACTTCTTTTAGGACAGGTTGAACCAACTAAACATCAAGAGGATACTTACCTATAAAGCCCATGCAAGCCTAAACCTAAGGATTTGTGTGTTTTGCTTGTATATGATTATTTGTTTATAATATCATAAAAACCATGACATCATGCCATAGCATTTTCACTAACCATTTCAAGGACCTAGGGAATTATCTTTGTTTTGTTTTGTAGGATATGGCTTCCACTCGCAGAAATACCATCCAAATCAACTTCGTAAGGGTGCCTCCTCAACTCGAAGAGTTAACATCAAGGGTTCCTGAAAGTTCTCTGTTCACCAAAATATATGGTCGACTTCTCAATCTGGGTACCTCAAGCTTTGAAGAAGACATGATGAGGGTGCTATTTCAGTTCTTTGACCATGTACATCATTGTTTCACCTTTCCCGATTACCAATTGGTGCCTACAATGGAAAAATTCTCTCAACTACTAGGAGTATATGTTCTTGATCAAATACCCTTCACCGGTTTAGAGGAAACTCCAAGACCTGAAGTTATTGCCAAGGCCTTACATTTGAAGAGTTCTGACATTGTAGCCAATTGGGAGACAAGAAGTGGGGTCAAAGGATTTTTGGCTAAATTCATGATGGATAAGGCTCGACTAGTTTGGGATGCTATGGATTTACAAGCTTTTAAGGGGATATTGGCTCTTCTAATCTATGGGTTAGTGATTTTTCCTAACCCTGACCAACTCATAGATGTGAATGCTGTCAAAATTTTCCTTGCTCGTAACCCTTTGCCTACATTGCTTGGAGTCGTTTTGCACTCTCTTTATACTCGCACTATGAGGAAGCGAGGGACTCTTATGTGTTTCTTGCCTTTGTTGTCTAGGTAGTTTATTTCTCACCTTCCCTGATCAATATTGAAGAATGAGCAGGGCTTGAGGTGGTCTCAAAGGATGATGTTGCTCTCTCATTCGGATATTTATTGGTGCTCTCGATCTCAAGAGGACAATACTATCATTGACCGTTCTGGGTTGTTCCCTAATGTTCCACTCTTAGGAATTAGGGGAGGTATTACTTATAACCCTTCTCTAGCTCTACGACAATTTGGCTATGCTCGAAGAGATGGTCCCCATGACATACTCATTCAAGATATTGTATTCAACTACGAGAACAATGTTCAAGGTTATCATAGAAGGTTTGTACATGCTTGGGCATGGTAAGTAAGGTTGATAGAAAGACTTTGGGGCATAAGAATTCCATCCCTCTTGAGCCTTATCTCAAATGGGTACGAGTTCGCGCTCAAAATCTCATGATGCCATATCCTGCTATCCTACCAATAGTTTTGGAGCCTGTTACTGAGGGAGATATTCCTTATACCATTCTCCATACTAGCATGCCTATCGACTTCGAGGAATTGCAGAGATCATGGATTAAACTCAAGGGGGAACGAGACACCTTTGAAAATCGATTCTATGCAAGCGAGAAGAAAGTGTTAGACCTCACAAGGAAACTTCACAAGGAGAGAATCATGAATGCATACGTGTCACCAAAGAGGAAGAATCCATGGGAGACTTGAGTCTTTTGTTTTAGAAGTCTATTTTGTTGTCTTTTGACACCCTTTTTGCTTTTTCATTGTAAGCCAAAGGGGCAGTTGTAATATTGAATTTATTAATACAATTATTGTGTTTGTTTCCTTTTTGGCTAGCAAATTTAAATTCCTTAAGATCCTTGAAAACATTGCATGCACATAGCATGCATCATATCATAAGCAGGTTTTCCTCATCTTTTTACTGTTTATTTCAGTATAAGATGGCTCTAGAGTAAACCGTCAAAGATCTACAGACTGAACACGCACGGCTCCAAGAGACTCTCCTCAACCTAGCCAAAGGTCAACAAGAGATGATGGCACTCCTTTCCACCAAGAAGAAGACCAAGAAACGGGCTGTTATCCTCAACATGGGAAGAAGGTTCAAGGGGCACGCCCGAATGGCTTAAATAGAAGAGGTTTTTTCTGAGGAAGAAGATAATCAAGATGAGGATGTTAGGAGCACCAGATCTGGGGTGGTAATAATCAGATTACTGAGGACGAAGACTACTCCGAAGAGCAGTACCCACTGGCAGATGAAAAATATAAACAGCTAGAATACCGACTTAAAGTTTTAGAGATCCAAACAGTGCCTGGTTTGGACTTTGGAAAATTAGGTTTGGTCCCTAGGGTGGTCATTCCCCACAAATTCAAAGTCCCTGTCTTTGCCAAGTATCATGGAATCTCCTGTCCCAAAATACATCTGAAGTCTTATGTCCGTAAGATTCAACCACACACCACCGATAAGAAGTTATGGGTTCATTTATTCCGAGAAAGCTTATTTGGGACACAATTGGAATGGTTCTATCAACTAGAAGGAACTAATATCCATACATGGGAGGATTTGGCTACTACCTTCTACATACAATACCAATACAATGTTGACCTTGCACCAACTCGCGTGCAATTACAAAATATGACTATGGGTTCAAATGAAGGCTTTAAGGAGTATGCTCAAAAGTGGAGGGACCTGGCTGGAAGGGTGCAACCCCCATTCACTGACAGAGAATTAGTGGACATGTTTATGGGCATCTTAACTGGTCTTTTCTTTAATTTTCTGATTGGGAGTTCTTCGTCAAGGTTTACTGAGTTGATTTTGACTGGCGAGCTAGTTGAAAGTGGAATCCAAAATGGAAAGATCCCCATAGCCTCAACCTCTAATGTTATAAAGAAACCATTTGTTGGTAAGAAAGAGACTAATGTTGTTTATGGACAAAGGAGTCGTATTAAGAATGATAGTCATCGGCCATTAGGAGCTGTGTTGATTTCAAACTCAACCCCAGTTCAACGACCACAACAATCAAACAATCAACAAAGGCATGACGCCCCAAGGAGGCAATTCACTAGGATTAACATGCCATTGCCTAAAGCTCTACAACATATGTTGAAGTCATATTTGGTAACACTACGAGATCCTTCTCCAAATCCTAACACTGCCTCTCCCAAATATAATCTAAACGTGAAATGCGCCTATCATTCAAATAGTCATGGTCGTGACATCAACAACTGTTGGGCGTTGAAGAAAAAGTTCCAAGATTTCATTGATAACAAAGTGATTGAGTTTGACCCTCCACAAACCCCTAATGTGATTACCGCACCCATGCCAAGTCATGGTAAGGGTGTCAATGTTGTTGACAATGTTTCCTATGTCTCCACCATCAGTGATTTAACTACTCCCTTATTGACTGTTAAGAAGAATCTGTTAAGAGCCAGTTTATTTTCGGGCTGCCTTGAAAATTGTTACCATTGTGATTCCCAAACTAATGGTTGTATATGGATGAATAAAGGTATTCAACGCTTGATTAATAGCCATTAAATTATGTTCGAGAAAACTCTGTCCATGAAGATTTTGCCTAAAAGTACTTTCCAAGAGCTGAGACTTGAAGATGTTTCCATAATCACCATTTCAAATACTCCTATTAGGATCCCCTCTAAAGGCCCTATAAGGATTCCTGTTGATCCAAGAGTGACTCCCCTAATTATCACTACACCAGGGCCAGACCCCTATTCCTCTGACAAAGTTGTGCCTTGGAACTATGGGGCAGAAGTTTATTATCATGGTGTCAAGCAAGAGCCATGGATTACTAAAAATTAAGATACTGAAATTACAAACATTGTCGGAACTAGTAAAGTCACTAGGACATGAAGGGTCTTCTCTCCAGAGATCTCTCCTCCAACAACTACAATATCACTTGTTCGCATTCTTACTTCTAGGCCAACTGCCAATGCTCGAGGTAAAGAGAAAGTTACTGAGCCTACCCTGATGGAGGAACCCTCAAAAGAAGTGACAATTGAAGACCCATCTAGACAAGAGATGGAAGAAATTCTGAAGATCATCCAAAAAAGTGACTACAAAATAGTTGAACAATTGGGGCAGACACCCTCAAAAATATCCATGTTGTCCTTGTTATTATGCTCCGAAGCACATGCCTAAGTTTTATTGAAATTCCTGAGGAATGCCCATGTACCACAAGAGACCACTGTTGGTCAATTTGAGAATTGTGTTGCAAGCCTAACTGTTGATAATGGCTTGGGATTTTCTGATGCATATTTAACTCCGGTGGGGAAAAATCATAACAAAGCTCTTCACATCTCTATAGAATGCAAAGGCACCACTTTGGCGCATATGTTAGTAGATATTGGGTCCTCCCTCAATGTTTTACCCAAAGGTTCTTTGTATAGGCTAGATTGTGAAGGGGTGATACTGAATCCCAATGATATTATGGTAAGGGCATTTGATGGTTCGAAGAGAATGGTCCATGGAGAGGTTGATCTTCTGATCAAGGTGGGATCTCAAGTCTTCAATTCAACTTTTATGTAATGGATGTACTCCTGACCTATTCTTGCTTGCTCGGACGCCCATGGATTCATGGGACAGGTGCAGTTACCTCTACATTGCATCAAAAGTTGAATTACCCATTGAAAGGGAAAATTGTCATAGTTTACAGAGAGGAAGTGTGATCGGTGGAAATAGAACTGACTGTTTTTTAGCTGGTTTCGCGAAATGTCGCGGTAAGCAAGAGTCGCCACTGTCTTTTATGTTCTCCAACATGGAAAGGACAAAAGCACAGCAAAATTCCTTCTTTGAGAATGTTTCTCGGTTCGGGAGGTAGATTTATAGAAAGGGAAGGTGTTAGCACCCTTTCTATCCATGGTTATCCATGGGCTCTTAGGTACTTGCTCTTTTGTTTTCAAAAATTGTTTTCTTTTCAAGTGTGTGTGGGTTTTGAAAAGGTTTCGTTTAAAAAATTTCTAAGTAACTCTTGTATCTGTCCTCAAGAGTGTATGAAAAATTTGTTTGAAAACTTTTAGAAAGTGTGAGGTGTGAAAAGTTGTTTTGTTTGTTTTTGAGAAGAGCAAGTATCTAGGAGAATCTACCTACTCTAAGGAATTAAGCTGTGTAAGAGTCCTTTAGATAGTGCTATCCCACCATTGAGAGATAGGTAGCACCATCGTTGGAGGTGTTCGGGTCAATTCGATTAAGGGACATGTGTGGTCACCGAAGCAATGGTAGGACAACTTAGAAGTAACCCTAACGTCCTAGATCCTTTTATCCGAGGCAACCGTTTCGAGGCAACTGGATCTTTAGACAAAGGGTGACCTCTAAGACGTCCTATACTTGATGACCACGTTTCGAGGCAACGAGTGAAGCGTACCCTAGGAGTGGCATGTGCTTTGTGTGTGTTTTTCAGTTAATGTCTTTGTACATGTTATTTGTGAGCTACGAATTGGTTTTATTTACATACATTCTTTCATGCAAGTTTAACAGTTAAAGGGGTGCGGAAAGTAAATTGCGGAAACATAAATCCTACGCTATTACAAGGCGCGGGTCTATACATGGCCAAAAATTACAAAGACCCGTTTTTAGTAAATAAGTACGGAAAGTAAATAAAAACAGTAAAAGTCCTAATTACTATTACATCCGGAGGCAATTACATAATAATCCAAAATAAGGAATTAAAATTAAAATGCGCGCGAAAGAAGAATCGGGAATGTTCTAAGGGTGTTGACCCCTTTTAGGAAAGAAATTGATTTTTTTGGTCTTTTTTGTAATTAAAATGAAATTAAAGCTAATTAATGACTAATTAATTAATTTAATTAAAGAAAAATATTTTTTGTTTTTTATGTTTTTATGAAATAAAAGAAATGAAATAAAATTAAAAATGAACTTTACCTAATTCTAGATCTATTTTAATTATTTAAGAAAAGGAATTAAAATTGCCTAAATTAAACTAATTTAGTTAATGTTTATTTACAAAATAATATAATAATAATAATAATAATGATGTTAGTTCTATTTTTTTGATTTTTTATGAAAATATGTTAATTATGCTAATTATTAAAAAAATAAAATAAGGCAAATAAATAAAAGAAAAGAAAATGACAAAACAAAATAAAATAAGAAAAAAGTAAATAAACCCAAGGGGGGTGAGATGGCCTTCATGGAGGTTTTCTGAAGTAATTCTGGCCCAACAACAAGAAGCCTTATTTGACTTTTTTCGGTTGCCTACGCATGCGCTGACTCCAGAGCATAGTACCCTTGCGTTCTGGGCCTTTAGATCTGCCTCCAATGACACTTGGCTTGTTGGATGGGTGAGGCTTATGGTGGAAACTACTTGAGAAACTGCACAAGAACGCGTTAACAAAAATGATATGAGAATTATGGGGGACCTGGGAAGAACTTACAGCGCGGTATGAGCCTCAGGACTTGGAAAAGGTTGCTTTAGCTTCAGTGTGTGGCAAGGAATAGAACCACATGCTTGTTTTGATCTGAAGATGCTCGCAACTATGTTTTAGAACTCTCACTTTTTGAATAATTTTTGGTTTTGCTCTTGGCCGTTTCTGCACACACTTTTTCTAGGTTGTGAATGAGGCTTGCAAGGCTTGTATATATAGGCTTAGATGAGAATCAGTCACATTAAGGAGCTTTTAAGCCTTGCAATGAAGTTTTGATTTTCTCCATAATCACCATTGAAACAACTTGCCATATTTGTGAAAATTTGAATTTTCTTGCTTGGAATAGGCCTTGCACGAATTTGGAAGGTATTTCAAGGTGTATCAAAGCTAATCAACACAAAATATATCCCTCCATTAATTTCTTTGATTTTTATTTGAATTTTAAAGATTTAAAATGAATTAAATCAAATAAAATTAAATAAAAATGGAAAAATTAATTTTAAATTTTGAAATAAATTGTGGGACACGTGGGAAGCATGGCCAAGCTGAAACAAGTGAAAAAAGTGGGCCCCTTTTGTGAAAAATGAAGTTTCAAGGATAATTGACTTTGGCCATTTCACAAAAATTTCTCAACTTCTCCAATGCATATCTTGCTCAATTTTGAAGCTATGAACATGTTCTTGGACATTTTGGAAAGGTCTTGAAGTCCTCTAACCAATGTCTTTGGTCCCATGTCATTTTGATTTATCAATCTCAAGTTATGGTCTTTGACTTAAAGTGCCTTTTTGTTGACTTTTGAAAATGACCTATAATGTTGAAATTGATAACTTTTTGTGAGAGCATTTCTTGGACTTGGAATGTGAAGATGAGTTGTAGGAAATGTCTTCCCCTTCAAGATGAGCATTGGATGGGATTTTTCTGATGAACCATGAAAACGTTATGCCTTGGTCAAGTTACAGTTGACTTTTCAACTGTCCAAAAATAGAAACTTTTGACACCTTGATGATTTTTGAGCCATTCTTGTGGAATCATGATCAAGACTTGATCAAATGATGATTGTGGCTTCAAAATAAGATGTTGACCAAAAATTTTGACTTTTGACTGCCAAATGACCATTTTGCCCCTACAGTTGACTGTTGAGCAATTAGGGTTTTTGACTGTGCAACTTGACCTTGTGAGCCTTGAGACTTGACATGTGGATGCTTGACAATGTGTATGAGCATATGGGACTTGATTGAGCCCTTGAAAACCTCAATTTCCTTGCAAGAACCAAAACCCTAATGTTGACTGTGTTAGGAGGATGGTTGACTGGGTAGCCTTTGAGAGATTTTGAATCATCTGAAGATTGATCTTGGCAAATCTTGAAGAATATGGGAGGGAAAATTTTGGGGTACAACAGTTGCCCCTGTTCAATCTTCTTAGACCTGAGGATGTAGATTGGCTGGCGTGCCTTTCGTGATCCGAAGGTGGAAGATGATTGAACACTAGAGTGCCCATAAATTTGCACTCACATAGTGGAGTATCAGCAGTGTGATAGCGGGAATGGGCTTACAGATGCCATTTGGAGAGATGGTGGATAGGAGGATGGGCTTATAGATGCCATCTTGAAATGTGACGGAGCTTTGTCGGGAATGGGCTTATAGATGCCATTCGGAGACTGTTGGTATGTGGATGGGTTTATAGATGCCATCTGATGTCGATCGCGTAAGAGATTCCTTAGCGAGAACTTGCGTACCTGAGAAAGAAAGATAATTACCTGGCCTGTTACAGGAGTTGATCTTCAAACTCTTTATGTAGATGTGCCTTGGCTGGATACAGGTATCGAATCTCTAAACTCTTCATTGTAGATGTGCCCTGGCCGGATACAGGTATCGAGTCTACAATCTCTTCAAACGTGCCCTGGCAAGATACAGGAATCGAGTCCGGAGAATATAGTCGTCAACAGATACACCCTGGTAAGATACAAGAATCATATCTTCGAACTCTTCAGACGTGCCCTGGCAGGATACAGGAATCGAGTCTAGAATATAGTCGTCAACAGATACACCCTGACAAGATACAGGAATCGGATCTTCGAACTCTTCAGACGTTCCCTGGCAGGATACAGGAATCAAGTCTGGAATATAGTCGTCAACAGATACACCCTGGCAAGATACAGGAATCGGATCTTCGAACTCTTCAGACGTGCCCTGGCAAGATACAGGAATCGAGTCTGGAATTAGTCGTCAACAGATACACCCTGGCGAGATACAGGAATCGGATCTTCGAACTCTTCAGACGTGCCCTGGCAAGATACAGGAAACGAGTCTGGAAAATAGTCGTCAACAGATACAGCCTGGCGAGATACAGGAATCGGATCTTCGAACTCTTCAGACGTGCCCTGGCAAGATACAGGAATCGAGTCTGGAAAATAGTCGTCAACAGATACACCCTGGCGAGATACAGGAATCAGATCTTAGAACTCTTCAGACGTGCCCTGGCAAGATACAGGAATCGAGTCTGGAAAATAGTCGCTCACAGACATGCCCTGGCTAGATACAGGTATCGAATCTGGAATTGCGACAGTTGATGGTAATCATCTTCATCTTGACTTTTTGTCCTAAAAAGACAAGACGTTAGTTGTATGCGATGTCATGATGTATGAAATGCGTGATGTTCTCAAAATAAATGAGATTGTGTTCATGATGCGTATATGCATGCTATAATATATGAAGATGTGATGTTTATGAATGTGTTTTCGTCTGGGAAAATAAATCCTTGACGGGTGCCGGGAAGTTAACTCCTGGGCTGATGTTGAAGAACAGAGTTCTTTGTTTCCGTTGGGGATGTTGTTTGCAAGAATACCGGTAGGAGAAGATGACTCCGTTGGGGAATAAACTTGGCGAATAGATTACTCTGCAGGGAGATAACTCTGTGGGGAAAGAGAGGTATTTTGCTGAGATGTTGATGATAACTCTACTGGGGATACCGTTGATGAGCTATGTTGGAAGATTTGATGGACTCCGCTGGGGATAGGAAGACTTCGCCGGGGACGATCTTTCTGTTGTAATAAGCTGAGGATAACCCAGTTATAAGCTCTGGTGGAGCATAACCTTTGAATAAAGCCATGTAGACGCGTTCGTGCTCTGCAGGGATAAGCTTCCAGAATCTACTGGGGATAAGCTTCCTACTGGGGAGATGGTTCAACTCTCCTGGGGAGACTTTTGAGACTGGACTAGGGAATGGCTCCACTGGACGTCCGGTATACCGCCGGGGAACAATCTTAGATCAAGATCGCCGGGGATGCTTGTTTAGGAATGTCTGTGTACTCTGCTGGGGAATATTGAGATCTTCTGGGGAAAAACCCCAACTTCCTTAAGGTTGATAGTAGCTTAACTCTGCTTGGGGAGAGTGTTATTGACTTGCTAGAGATACGGTGCCTTGTAGGGCTTGTGGGAGACCAACTCTGCTCAGGGAGTATTGCTGATTCTGGTCTTACTCTCGGGGAGTGGAGGTAACTTGGTCTTGTTCTTCAGCTGAACTTACCTTAGTACCTTGGAGGAAAGCAGATGTACAGTTTGGGCAACTCTTATTGCCCCAGTTTCTGCAGGAAAAGGTACCTGTGGAGGTCTTGATTGACAAATCTTCTTCTGGTAGACAAGTGACGGGGTGCCGGGACATAGTCGTACGCTTTTGATCCCTAACTTTTGCGTGGACCGCCCTTTCGGGTTTTCAGTCCACCGGGATACCCATTTTTGCCCAAGCCGCCTTTTCAGGTTTTCGACTTGCCGGGTGTACAGATTTTTTTCATTTTTATCCCTCATTTTTGCCCGAACCCTTTTGGTTCGCCGAGAAGCCCTTATTTTTGCCTAGGTGTGTCAACCTAGCGGGTCTTTGATTATGCGCAGTATTTTTCGACTATGTCCGTGCTCTCAGGAGGTAGGGAGGTGCCCCTGTTAGTAGTGTTGGGTTCCCCTACTACCAGAAGATCTTTGTTTGATCGTCCAATGCCCCAAGTGATCCAGATGGAGATTTCCCTAGGCTGTTTGGAATTTGAGAGATTCTCTGAATCTTGACTTAACTGCCCCAGATGACGGACAACGATCATGCCATGCCCCTTGATTGGAAGTGCTTTTGTTCATTAGATATTCGTCGTGCGGATTTCTCTACTGTTCGAACAAATAGTCATATGCAAACAATGTTATGTCAAAAATGCAAAGCTTATGTCTGTCTTGAAATTTTTGAAAATGTATTGTTTAGTAAAACAAACAAATTTTGTAAAATGTGATGTCAACTCATTATTTTACCGCAAGCCTTAAGGAGTCAGGATACCTTTCGTGACAATATGCTTTCGAACTAACCCATGCTTCAGCTAGGACTTTTGAGGGTTGTAACGTGGCCTGGTTCACGGTTTAAGAAACAAAGGATAAGGCTCAAATTTATCTGTACTCACCCGCTCTTCGTGATGTTCTTCAAACCTAAACTCAGTTGATCATGCGTTAGACCTTGTTTGAGTCTTCGTCCTGATATTCCAATGATGGTTCGGATGCTGACAGTTTATTTTGACTAGGCAGTCGTTTTTGTTGAGGGTTTGTAGGACCTCTTTCTTTTTTGATTTCGTTATCCCTGTTTTTTGCCTGAACTGTTTCTTTTTGTAATTACAGTCAGCGGGATGCCCCCGTTTTTGTAAGTCTCCTTCATAGGTTTTGACTTATTGGGCTTTAGTTTTTTTTTTAATGACTTCCCGTCTTTATGATTATTTAGGACCATCACTATCTTTTGCTTTGGAAGGACTCATTTGATGCTATTTTTTGTGCACTTGGATCAACTGAGAGAACTACCCTGCCCCAGGTTATGATTAAGGGTTTTAATTTTCGAAAAGAAAACTCCTACTTCTTTGGCTCAAAGGGGTTGACGAGGGATTATCTTCCTTATAACTCCAGTGTTTAGGAATTGAAACAATGCCTGTACCTCATCAGCGGGGTCTGTTCAAAAGCATACTGTAAAGATCGGTATCGTTTTCGTCATCCTCCCTCAAGAGGCTTAGAATTATTAATTGAGAGTTGACATCAAAAAATGAAAGCAGTTTGAATATAGTGAATGCGAATATATTGATTCAAAACAGACATATGCGATGCATTAATGAAATAACAGCGTTTGACATGATAATTGTTTGAACAATCAAAAGAAAATTACAACTTGAAAATTCTAATGAACGAAAAGTCTTCTCATCTCAGGACTTGTTACTTCAAATAGTGAATCCTGTAGGGATGGTAGAAGAACTCAGCCTGACCCACTTGGGTGAAATCCACTGCTCCTTCATTAATCAGGTCCTGGACCTTGTTCTTCAGAGCCCAGCAGTCGGCAGTGTCATGTCCAGGACTATCAGAGTGGTATGCACATCTTTTGTTGGGATGATAGTTAGGAGCAGAGATGTTGGGATTCCGGGGAGGAGCCCTTAGTGTAATCAGATTCAACCTCAACAGGTGTTGTAAAGCTTGAAACAGTGACACGTTGAGCTGGGTGAAATGCCTCCGGGGCTTACTCTGATCAACCCGTTGCTCTGGGCGAGGTTGTGGTTGGACCTGTGAAGTGGTAGCAATTTGGAGAGGTCTATTCTTCACCATACCAGACGCTTGTCCTCTTGGAAGCTAATCAATGACCTGGTCCCTGACTTGGACTGTTTGTTTCATGTTGTATCTCTCTTGGTGAAGCTGGTTGACCATGGTTCTCAACTCTTCTTTCTCCCGAGCCAAACCTTGGATAAGAGCCATTTGCCCCAGCATTTGGGTTCCCATTGCATCCACCTCAGCTTGCAGACGTTTCAGCCGTTCGTCCTTATCATCTTCGGGACTTTTCTTGGCCAAATTCCCCATGAGGAGTGTCCTCAACTCTTCCTGCCCCTTGGATAGGCTTAGGAAGATCTCCCTGAACTGAGTCTCTTGAGCATAAAGACCCTGGTTATCTTGTTGGGAAGCCATTTCTGAAATAAACAGCGGAGAAGGTAAGAGAAATGTACAAAGGGGTACCTGTAATGCAATGATATGTATGTATGCATGCGATGTTTTCAAGGATCTCGCGGGGTAAACAAGAAAATTGTTAGAATTTGAATTTTGTAGCTTGATTGAAGGAACTTAATGTTGTTGGGAGTCCTTCTTCAAGAGTCAAGGCTCACCATATCGAGTGGGTCATAGCCCCTGACTCAAGTCATCAACCTGGCTAGAGGAAAATAAATCCCCTTTGCCCCTTGCTAGACATTCTGGTTCATCATGACCTGCATCACAAGCCCTTGAGATCCTTGAAATGGGTTAGTCCTTATGCAGGATGCATGCAATGGTATGATGTTATGCTATGCATGGTGTAATGTAGGTAAACCCTGTTATGAGCCCAGATTAAGGACTGTAAACAAACCCTGCAAGAAACTCATGTGTTAGATAACAAGCATGCAAGTAATTCAAGTTTGAAGGCACACAAATTTGGGTTGGGTTTTACTTCAAAGGCTCAAAAAGAGGTTCGACGTGCTCGTGGACCACCTCTCCGTATTAGCAACAATGAAGCCAATGCTCTAGAAGACAGTGATATTGATAGTGACTGACGAATGGATATTCCCAACTACTGACGGCGGACTTAATAACTGGAAGGCCAAAGACTTCGTCTCAATCTCCTTCAGCCAGGAGTAATTGCTATTTTCCTGTTTTTATTGCTTTAAGAAATTTGTCTGTATAATTTCCTTTAAAACAATAACTTTAAATCTCATGCCTTGTCTGAGGCACAATGGTCCATTTTGTTAAGGTTGTCATTTCATATAACATATGCTCATTTAATGAAAACATTGGACGATTTTGCATTCAAATTTTGCGCTCCTTGTCTTTATTTTACTTTATTGCATTTTCAAAATAGCCATGCGACCTTACATGCACGCACACACACACATTTGCAGATCCACATCCACTACGGATCTCATTGACAACAATTATACTATTATCGTCTATGACTTTGAAAATCCAATCTATCAATCTGAAGATGGAGGTGAAGAAGATTGTGAGATACCTGGAGAACTCGCCAGACTCCTGATACAAGAGGAAAAGGAAATCCAACTGCACAAAGAGCTAGTAGAAGTGATAAACTTGGGTACTGAGGCAGATGAGAAAGAAGTCAAGATTGGAGCCAACCTGGAAGATAGTGTCAAGAGCAGATTGGTTCAGATGTTGAACGACTATGTTGATGTATTCGCTTGGTCATATAAAGACATGCCAGGGCTCGATACTGATATTGTGGTTCATCGTCTGCCAATGAAAGAGGGTTATTCTCCGATTAAACAAAAGGTTCATCGCATGCGTCCTAATATGTCCGAGAAAATCAAGACCGAGGTAATGAAACAGTTTAATGCATGTTTCTTGGCAGTGATGTCTATCCCCAATGGGTTGTAAATTGCGTTCCAGTGTCGAAGAAAGACGGTAAGGTTCGTATGTGTGTACACTACGGTGATTTAAATAGGGCAAGCCCCAAAGACGACTTCCCACTACCATATATTGATGTCTTGGTTGACAACACTGCTCAACATAAGGTATTCTACTTCATGGATGGTTTCTCGGGTTACAACCAAATCAAAATGGCACCTGAAGACATGGAGAAGACCACCTTTGTCACACAACGAGGCACCTTCTGTTATAAGGTCATGCCTTTTAGGATGAAGAACACATACGCAACTTATCAAAGGGATATGGTGGTTTTATTTCATAATATGATTCATCATGATATAGAAGTCTATGTTGATGACATGATAGTAAGATAACAAATTGAGGAAGAGCACCTTGACCATCTGCACAAGCTATTTGAGAGGCTGATGAAATACAAGCTGAGGTTGAATCCAAACAAATGCATCTTTTGGGTAAGGTCTGGAAAGCTCCTAGGCTTCGTCGTCAGTGGCAAAGGTATTGAATTTGATCCTGTAAAGGTCAAAGTAATCCAAGAAATGCCAGCTTCTCATACTGAGAAAGAGGTTAGAGGTTTCTTAGGACAACTCAACTACATTTCCCAATTTATCTCTCACTTGACTACTACTTGTGAGCCACTCTTCAAGCTGCTGAAGAAAGATCAAGTAGTAAAATGGAATGACGATTGTAAAATAGCTTTTGACAAGATCAAAGAATACTTACAAGAAACTCCAATTCTGATGCCACCATTTGAAGGAAGACCTCTAATCATGTACTTAACCGTGTTAGAGAATTCAATGGGGTGTGTGCTATGGCAGCATGACGAGTCTGGTCGAAAAGAGCATGCAATATACTACCTTAGAAAAAAGTTTACCGACTGTGAAATAAGATATTCACTTCTCAAGAAAAATTGTTGCACTTTGGCATGGGCTGATCGCTGACTAAGATAGTATATGTTGACTCATACTACCCTATTGATCTCTAAGATGGATCCCATCAAGTACATCTTTGAGAAGCCAACTCACCCCAAAAGAATAGCCCGATGGCAAATGATCTTGGTTGAATACGACATTTAGTACACTACTCAAAAAGAAATCAAAGGAAGTGTATTGGCAGGTCATTTGGCGCATCAAGTTGTAGATGACTACCAATCTATGAACTTTGAATTCCCTGACGAGAATATCATGCTGATTATAGATGGTGAAGAACCTGGACCGTATGAAGCACCTAAACAAGGATCCTGATGGACTATGGTTTTTGATGGAGTTTCCAATGCACTGGGTAACGAAATTGGTGTTGTGATCATTTCCCCCGAAGGTTGTCATACACCTTTCACTGCCAGGCTTTGCTTTGACTGTACCAACAATATGGCAAAGTACAAAGCGTGTATCTTGGGTCTTAAGGTTGCCATTCACTTAAGAATCAAATTCCTGAGCGTGTATAGGGATTAAGCTTTAGTAATCAATCAAGTTAAATGAGAGTGGGATACAAAACATCTAAATCTTATCCCTTACAAAGAACTGGTGCTAAACTTGATCCCGTACTTTGAAGAGGTTACCTTTAAACATATCCTGAGGGAAGAAAATCAATTGGAGGATGCTTTAGCTACCATGTCATCTATGTTCAAGGTCAAGTGGGATAACGAAGTACCCAAAATTATTGTCGAAAGATTTGACGAACCAGCGCACTGCTATGAGATTGACACTGAGGGTGTAGAGGAGAAGCCTTGGTTTCATGAGGTGAAAAGATATCTCGAAGCTCAAGAATACCCTGAAGGGGCATCAATCAATGATAAAAAATTCCTGCAGAGGTTCTCAGCCAAGTTCTTCCTGAGCAACAAAATTCCATATAGGCGCAACCATTATTCAACTTTGCTCTATTTTATGGACAAGAAGAAAGCATATAAGATCATGGAGGATATGCATGAAGGTATCTTTGGTACTCACTCTAGTGGACATACTATGGCCAAGAAGATTATGAGAGTTGGTTACAATTGGTCGACCATGGAAACTGATTGTCACCATCACTCGTGGACTTGCCATAAGTGCCAAATTTATGCTAATAAGATTCACGTGCCTCCAGTTCCTTTGAATGTCATGACTGCTCCTTGTCCATTTACAATGTGGGGGTATTTATATGATCGAAGAAATTAAGCCTACGGCCTCTAACGGACATCGTTTCATTCTTGTCGCCATTGACTACTTTACTAAGTGGGTTGAAGCGGATTCATTTGCCTCAGTTACCAAGAACGTCGTGTCCCAGTTCATCAAGCATAACCTCATATGTCGGTATGGTATCCCTGAGAGGATCATCACTGATAATGGCACCAATCTCAACAACACCATGATCATTGAACTCTACACACTGTTCAATATCAAGCATCACAACCTTTCTCCATACAGACCTAAGATGAATGGCGCAGTGGAAGCCGCCAACAAGAACATAAAGAAAATTATGCAAAAGATGGTGGTAACCTATAAAGACTAGCATGAGATGTTACCATTTGCTCTTCATGGCTATCGTACTTCGGCGCGAACATCAACTGGGGCAACCCCTTTCTCTTTGGTATATGGCATGGAAGTTTTCCTGCCTGTCGAAGTTCAAATCCCTTCTCTAAGGATTACGAAAGAAGCAGACTCAGACGAAGACGAATGGATTCAGACTAGGTCGGATCAGTTGAATTTGATTGACAAAAAGAGGCTGGCTGATGTTTATCATGGTCAGATGTATCAAAAACGTATGATCAAGGCATTCAACAAAAAGATCAAGCATCGGGTATATCAGGCTAGGGAATTGGTAATAAAGCACATCATTCTACCGCAAGGCGATCCCAGGGGAAAATGGACTCCCACCTACGAAGGGACATTTGTTGTCAAGAAAGTATTCTCGGGCGGTGCTATGATGCTAACCACTATGGACGACAAAGATTTCCTGCACCCTGTGATCGCGGACATAGTCAAAAAATACTACGCATAAGAATGACCGGCTAGGTTGACATACCTAGGAAACAATAAGGGCATCCCGGCGAACCAAAAGGGTTCGGGTAAAAATTAGGGATATATACAAAAGATTGTACACCTGGCAAGTCGAAAACCTGAAAGGGCGGTTTGGGAAAAAAAGGGTATCTTGGTGGACTGAAAACCTGAAAGGGCAATCCAGGAAAAAATTAGGGATTAAAGCGTATGACTATGTCCCGTTGGATCACTACTGCAATCTTTATTACCAAAGTCGAAAGTTCAAATGGTTCAATCAACTTCTTCTGATGGCAAGGGACGAGAAGCTCGAAGACATAGGGAAATAGCAGAGTTAGAACCCAATTAGATCATTTCCACATGGCTATATATATATATATATATATATATATATATATATATATATATATATATATATATATATATATATATATATATATATATATATATATATATATATATATATATATTTGTTTTCACTTTGTGCTCTTTCCACGAAGACTTCCTCTTACTAGGACTTTCGTCTCTTTGTACAAAAATGCCAATATATAGGCAAATTATTAATATAAATACATCTTAAAGTTCAAACTCTTGGCTTTTTTCTGTTTTGTTTGCAAAAATGTCCAATGACTAAATTGAATGAACATAGGCATATGAACATGATTAACTGTTAACAAATATGTGCATAAGGATATGAATAAGCATTTACTCAAAATTCTAGGAGCTGGGATGACACTCAAAGTTGTCCATAAATTCCCACAGAGCAATCTCCACGGGATTATCCCCACAGAGTCATCTTCACCAACTCATCTTCAACAAAGATACATTTCCCAACAAGTCTAAAATGCCTTCAAACAGAAAGTGGAGCATCTTCCAGTTGATAACATAGTCATACTCACCAGCAGAACCCCCTAGCAGGATAAAGGAGCATGATCTTCTCCCTAACAATATCGCCCACCTACGGTGTTTCAATGAGTACAGTTCATGGAAATTCTCTTCCCCACCTGAGTTTGAAAACTGTAAAACTCCTGTAGATTTCTTCTCTTTAGAAAACTCAAATTCCCCAGGAGAGTTTGTTTCCTCAGCAGAGCATTTCCCCGACAACATGGTTTATTTCCCCAACAGATTACAAGTCTTCTTAGCTTGAGTCAATTCCTCCAACTTCTACTAATCACTGGAAAAATTCCTCTCCCCAGAGAAGTCACTACTATCCCTAGAGAATTACTGCAAAACCTGGAACCCGACCAGATACCAATTAACTTTATCCTCCTCAGACAAGACGGAAGCTTATCCATCTCTTTTACCCCAGTCAGGGCATATAAGAGTTATCTTCCCCAGACGAGTCAGAAGTTTAACCATCTCTTTTATCCCTAGTCAGGGTATATAAGAAAAAAATTCTCCAGTATAGAAACGAACGACCAATGTTCCTAAATTCTACTTCCCAAATAGAAATCAATACATCCCCTGCAGAGTTTCCTCAAACAAGTAAGCAGGAATCCCCAACGGAAGCATTCTAGACAAGATTGAAAATACACATACTCTTCATCCCCAACAATAGTCAGGGATTTATTTTCCCAGAAAAAGATACACTTCAACAACACTTCACATTCATACATCATAGCATATGCATACAAAACACATATATCACAATCTCATTTATTTTGAGAACATCATTACGCAATGCATTTCATACATCATGACATTGCATACAACTAACTATTTACCTTTTCAAGAAATATCAATCAATAGATAAACATCATTAACAATTTTCAACAGTTCCAGATTAATTCCTGAAACAAGACAGGGCAACTATCTGTGAACAAAAGGTCCAAGATTAATTCCCAAAACAAGACAGGGAAACTATCTATGAGATCAGTTCAAAGATTAATTCCTGAAACAAGACAGGGAAACTATCTCAATGGGAAACAAAAAGCAGGTTCCAGATTAACTCTTAAAACAAGCCATGGCAACTATCTGGATAACCAGCTACAGACTAATTCCTGAAACAAGACAGGGCAACTATCTGCGAAGAACAAAACCAATTGTAGATCAATTCTCGAAACAGGACGGGGTAACTATCTACATGAATAGATTGAAGACCAACTCCCGAAACAGGACGAGTTTACCAACAAAACTGATTATAGATCAATTCCCGAAACAGGACGGGGCGACTATCTACATGAACATATTGAAGATTAACTCCTGAAACAGGACAGGGAAACTATCTTCCTTTATTTATGGTTTGACAAAGATCAATTCTCGAAATAGGACGGGGAGACTATATTTATCATCAATGGTATGAACTCCCAAAACAGCTCGGGTTTACCAGCAAAGCAGATTTTAGAACAACTCCTGAAACAGGACAAGGCGACTATCTACATGACAAACAACTACTCAAACACCTTCTCAGAGGTTCATTATTGGAAACACTCTTCAGATACAGTCGAGCATAGACTCATTCTGGTATTTCTATCAACATTTACTTTGGGTGGCATCTTTAAGCCTATCTCCAACGACTCTCCATCATCTCTCTAGATGGCATGTTTAAGCCCATTCCTAATATAATCAACCAATAGTTTTACTTCGTGCACAAGCGAGTGCAAATTTCTGGACACTTAAGTGTTCAATCATCTTCTACCTTCAAGTCACGAATGGCGGACAAGCCAATCTAACTCTTCAGGTTTCAGTAGATTGAACAGGGGCAGCTGTTGTACCCAAAAAATTTCCCTCCCTTTTCTTCAAGACATTTCCCACAAAAGATTTCAAATGCTCAAGAAGTCTCAAGAGTTTATCAGACAAGCTCACCTCCTAAGCACTGGGTCAAAATTAGGGTTTTGGTTTTCTCAAGGATAATTGGACTTTTAATGCCTCAAATGACTTTCATGGTTATAGGTCTCCAAGATTGCTCATATCAAATTTCAAGTCTTGCACCATAAATTTGCTCAGTCAATTGCTCAAATGATTGAAAATCAGTTGTATTAGGTAAAAAGTCAATTTTGGTCAATATACAGTCAAACTTCATGATTTTTGGGAAACATCAACATTTTGAAGTAATATTCATCAATTGATCAATGGTTCGTCATAATTCCTCAATAAAAGCATTTAAATCATCAAAGGGACAAAATTGTCAAAATTAGGGTTTTGACTGAGAATGACTGATCATTGAATTTTGACCTAGTACATGACCTAATGGCTTGGAGCATGATCTCAAGGACTCAAAATAATATATTGACCTAATTTCATGGCTCAAAATATTTCTCAAGATCAATGAATTGATAGTTGAAATTTGATCAACTGATAAAAAGTCAACTGATACATAAAAAGTCAAACTTTGACTTTTTGATCAACATTGAATTTCAAAGATCAAGAATCATCAAGACCTTCAAAAATATCAAAATTGATCATCATGAATCAAGAGAATCAAGAAAGTCAACAAAAAGTCAAAAATTTTAAGACTTAGAAAAATTCTAAGTGTTTTTTAACCTTGATAATTTCACTACTTCATGACAATATTTCACCAAGATGCAAGATGATTCAAGGAAAACTTTCAACATGAGAGTTGTAAATCTTGATGAATTCTACAACTTTGTCTTTGATGGTTGATTTCCAAAAAATTCTTAGATTTGAAGATATAGGATCATGAAGTCATGACATTTTTGTATAAATAATTAGTGAAATTTTCAACAAGTTTAGGCATATTTTTATCCTAACTTCTTTGACAATTTTCACCTAGTTCCAATTTGATTTTTCCAAAGTGGTCAACATGAAGGTTATAGAAAATGTTTCAAGCTTTCCAAAATTTCCTAGAACTTGAAGAGGTCATGCTTGATCTAGAAGTTTCGAAGAGGTTAAGTTGGACATCCATTCTTGAATTTTAGGTCATCTTCATGAAGAATACATAACCAAATCCCACAACTATGCTGCATAATATTGCTTTGCATGCCTCTTGACTTGCAAATTTATCCATAATCAGATGTTTACATAACTAATTGAGCTATGATCCAAGAGCTTGAGCCATTGTCCAAGTGATCATTCCATTAATGGAACAAATTTCACACTTCCATTTTAGAAAAGTGACTTTAATCACAAAGTTAACTTGTCTTGAGCCTCTAACTTGTTTGTTCTGATCACACTCAACATGTATGCTTAGAAGCAACATGTTTAAAGCCTCTAGCCACCCTACAAGCCCTTGTACCATTGTATTGGAACAATGTTTGTCAAGCTTACTTCAAAATCAAGTCACATAACCATAACATGTGATCTCTTGATTATGATTGTTTCAATCTCCCAAACCTCTTGTCTATAAATAGATAAATTATATGAAAGCTAAAGCACGAGTTCACAAGCCCTAAAACACTCACAAACTCCCTGAACTCATAATTTGCATTTCAAACCTCCATTGTTGCATATTCTGACCTTGAACTTCAAATTCAAAAATCTACTTGTGCATTTTAATTTCTAATCAATCATAAAGCTTCCTTACCTCATTTATAACTCATCATCATCCTTGTTTCATAATTGTAACTCCATTTCCATCATTGTCCAAACCTAACTTTACACCTCTGCAACTTGACTTCCCCAGCACGATTCAGGAACTTTCAGCATAAAGTAAGAGTTGCATTAGCTTCCTAGGAGTTCAGTGAATCTATCCAGATCATCACCACACTTCTAGATGTGTCAAACTCCATACGTAATTTCCAGTTTTGAGGTATGTTTTCTCAACTTTGAACTCTCTCCACAAGCATCATTAATGGTTAGTTTGTGAATGAAAAATGTAGACATCATAGCCCTGAAGCTAACCATGCCCTTAGTTTTCATTTATGTTGTCTGAGTGATGTGAATTTTGAGTTTGAACTTTCTGGAAAAATTAGGTTTTATTTGGTACCAAACAAAATTCGTGTTCATCTTTGATTTATAGCTTTAGTTATTTATATGGTTGGATTCATTGTGAAAAATGGAACAACTTTCATGTTTACAATTTTGAAAATGGTTGAGAAATGAGCAAGATCAAAACTCATAACAATGGTGTTGTTACTCAGCATGCACAAGCTTGAAGTTGAAGCCATTTCAAACATTCAGGACCAAGTTTATTTTAAGTTTATTGCATGTTGTATTATTAACGGATGAAATAGCCACCCTAGTGGCAGAGGAAGCGTGCGTAAGACATTGATCTATATGAACCTGGGTTCGAGCCCCAGTGGTACCCTTTTGTTTTTTTTACATTTTTCTTATTTCAGATTCCATGCAAGCAAGTTATACGCGCCTATCATGAGTCTCACATCAACGCCATTGGATATTCAGCAATTCAGATCCAGCACTCTACATGATGAACCTTCAAATGTCAGCCACATGGGATCAAAACAGGCGCTGTACATTTGTTTTTTAGGCATGCGTTATTTTTGAGCTCACATCCCCATTTTGCTTTTTAACACAGGCCCAACATATATTTTTTTATTGTTTTTAGCATCAAACAAAAACTGACATCTTGGGCCTAACCCTTTTTACTAATTCTTAACCCCCATTTTTCTTTTCAAACATCCCGGCCCAATTATTTTTATTTTCTTTATATTTTATTTATTTTTATTTATTTATTTATTTTATCTAAACCAAAATACACCAAAAAATATATTTTCTTGATTAAATTAAAAAAGTTTTAATTTAGGCATTTTATTTCATTTTATTTTATTAAACTAAATTTTATTTTTATTTTACAAATTATTATTAATATTCAAAATTATTTTCTAAACAAATTATTTAGACTTAGGTTTTATTGTCTTCTTAATTTCAATGAACTTATATTTTAGGTCTTGTTAATAATTAATTAATTAATTTTGTAAATAAAATTAATTAGTCTAATTAGGTTAACCATAAAACCCTTTTCTCCATCAAAAAACCCTAAAAAACAATTTCTTTTCTCTTTACATTCTTGTGCATTTTATTATTTCGCATTAATAATTATTAAATGGTTTGTAATAGATAATTAAGCTTTATTTATTTCTTCTCCCTATTCATAACTTGTACCCCCCATTCCCAAAGTGTTGTGATAGCGTAGGACATTTAAATTCTGCAATTTATCGCTTTCTTTATTATTGCTAGTAATTAGGGTTTGCATGACAAGATTAAAACTAAACCATAGAAAACCCTAATTCAAAGATGAAATACTTGAAATCAAAACACCTAGCACACATGCACCTCTAGGGTAACCCACACTTGTTGCCTCAGATATAAACAGTCATGTCCCTCGAACGTGAGATGGTTTTAGCAAAAGAACCTCGATTAAAAGATCGTAGTCCCTCTATGACCCTTCAAATGTTTCCTTCGGTAAATGATATTAGTCCCTTACGACAATTGCTAAAATATTCTATAAGTTGCCTTCTATGACTGTACGATGACCCACATCTGTCTCTCACATCCAATAATATGGCTCTCTACCAATCAATGGTAAAGTAGCACTATCTAAAGGAGGAGGAAAAGAAAAAAGACTTTTTGAGTAGTTAGATTTCTCGTAATTGCTTGTTCACAAACAAAACCATTTACACCTCACACTTTCAAAACAATTTCCAAAATAAACATTTTGTATACATTCTCAACGATACGAGAATCATTACAAAATTGCCTTACATTGGAATTTTCAAACATCTTTCCAAACATTTTCTTTCAAACAAATATTTTCAAAACCAACACTTTGTATACATTCTTAACGATACGAGAATCATTACAAAGCTTGTCGAACTAAGCCGTTTTCAAAATATTTTTAAAATTACACAAACACAAAACATTGCAAAGTGATCAAGCAATTAAGATCCCGTACATAACTACAGATGAAAAGGGTGTTAACATCTTCCCTTTTCATAACCTACTCCCCGAACTCAAGAAAAATTCTCAAAAGGTCTTTCCTGTTCTTTTCACCCTTTCCTTTATTGGATAAAAGAAAATTCGATGGCGAATCTTTCTATCTGCAAAATTTGCGATAAAATCCACAACACCAAGTCAGTTCTCCCACAGTATTACACACGCCAAGTGTTTGATAATTTGCTTGTTTTAGCTTTATCAATAATTTCATTGGAAATTGGTTAAGAATTGTGATCATTATAAAATGATTGATTGAGAAATTATTATATTGAGTTTTATCATCATTTTAGATTTCATTTTGTGGTTTATGAATATCTGAGTTTCTAATAGTCGGTTCGATTTAGACAACTTGTTCGATATTGGCTTAATCTTTCACTAGCCATAGTTTTTTACTTGCTTTCAAAACATAATTTTAAAAATTAATTTTTACTTTGGGGATTTATTCACCCCCCTTTAGATGATCCACCATAGTCTAACAAGGGGTATCATGAGCTCCGGTTCATTACATGCTTCAAAAGTTCTTATTAGATAATGGCCACCGAACCTAAAGGGGCGTACAATAGAGTGCTTGTGTTCACCGGTGAAAACTATGGCTATTGGAAAGCTTGTATGTGTACTAATATCAATTCATATGATAAGAGTGGGTGGTATGCTATTATCAACGGTTCAACTTAAATTACCGTGACCGATTCTAATGGTGTTGTCACACCTAAGCCATAAGCACAATGGAATGATGATGATAAGAAAAAGTGGGGTCAAGATTGGAAAGCACAAAATATTCTCATATCCGCTCTTGGCATTGATTAATTTTATCGCATTTACCATTCTCAAACCGCTAGGGCTATGTGGAACACATTGCAAGTTGCCGATGAGGGAACTAATGAAGTCAAACAAGCTATAATTAATACACTAAATCAAGAGTTTGAACTATTCCGTATGAAGCATGGTGAAACCATTGCCAAAATGCAAAAGAGGTTCTTTCATCTCATTAATCGTTTAAATGAACTTGGGAAACCGATTTCCAATGAAATTGCTACTAATAAAGTTTCGAGGTGTCTTACTAGCAATTGGAAACCAAATTTCTCCATAATCAAGGAAGATGATGATCTTACAACACTAAACCTTCCTACATTTTTTGGTAAGCTTGAAGAACATGAGAAAGAACTAACTTGCTTGGAAAAACATGAGAAGAAATATGAGAATAATATAAAGAAGGAGAAATGCATGGATAAGGAGGTATATAAAATGTGAGAGCAAGATACCTCTATCCTTGTGTAGCGACTGTATTTTTAATCAGAGTCGCCACTAGTAGTTTTTATCCTAGGGAAGGGAATCTAACAGAAAACCCTAATTCGCAGACAGAGATTCTAGGTTTTAGACTCAATTAGACGAAAGGAAGGGGTTAGGCACCTTTCATCTACCTTGCTCACAAGGATATTAGGTCCTAGGTTTAGGTTTGGGGTAAACAGGATTTTAAGTTTTAATTAGAAAGAGTTTAATTTTTTTTATAGGGGAACTCGCTACGATTTTTGATTGTATGCCTACGTATCCTCTTATGAGGAATCAGAGTCTCAATTCGTAGTTCGTATGGGGTTGGTGTTTTTTAGGGGTTGCAAACGTATTTTGAATCACCTCGCACTAGGCCAGAAATAGTGATTGCAGAGATTTTGATCGAATGCGCAGTAAGTCAAAACCAGTTTGAAACCGTTTTACAAATAACAGTTGATTAGCTTAGTTTATTGCGAAAATAGTTTGATGATTTGTTTGTGTTTTTTAATCGTATTAATTGCGAAAATCTTGATTAATGCATGATTAGAAAAAGATTTAATGCAAATGATATATAAAGTAATATATGAAATTTTGATATAAAATAATTTATTTGATCATATAATAGTAATATTTAAATAGTAAATAAAATATTAGAATAATAAATAGAAAATAAATATTGGTAATAATAATAATAACAAATATAATAATAATAGTAATAAAAAATTCACTATTTGATAATAATAATAATTATTATTGTAAATAATATATATGTATATTTATAAAAATTAGAAATGATAATTGAATTATAAAAGAAAATAAATAAATTAAATTCAGGGGGTGTAAGTTCTAACTAACGAGTAAAATAGAGGGTGTTAAAATTAATGTGAATTAGGCCCAGACATGAGTCTAGGCAGGGGGTGCAAATTGGTGTGTTGTTTTAATAATATAGAAAAAGGGGGTGTTAGAATTAATGGGCATGGCCCATTATGCAAACTTGGGAGGGTCTGATAGATTGAGTGTGGCGTGGGAGTATGGGTCTATGGTGCAGACTTGGCCTTTGGCCGTCTGATGATGATCAACAGGGGGAAGGCGAAGGTGTATGTTAAGTATAATGTGTGCGCGTACTAGACAATACGGAAGGTAACAAGTTAATTTTATTTTTGTTCTTCTTACTTTTTTGCAGAATTCATTTTCAATTCTCTTTCAGTAACTGTTATCCTCCTTTATCTCTCTCGCCTTACCCCTTTCTTCCTCTTCACAAACCCTAAAACCTAATCACCGCGGCGGCGCCGGAACCAACCTTTTCCTCTTTTATCAAAACCTGATAACCCTCAAACCATACCAGAACTAAAACAACAAAAGCTAAGATATTTACCCCTTTACAACCTGTCTTGTTCAGCTTCTTGAGTTTTCTGATCCGGTATTGACCTTGCTCCGCCTTCTTTGTTTTGCAGGTTGCGGTGGGTTGAGGATGGTGACGGCGATGGCGGTTGTGGCGGTAGAGGATCACAGTTAGGGTTTTAGAAATTGAAACCCTAACCGTCCTCTCTCAATCCTTGCAAATTCAACAATAGTTCTTCGTTTTGGTATTCCCTCTTCCGTCTCTGTGTTGAACTCCTCCGTCTCTGTTTTGTCTTTCGAAGCCCCTGTATTTTTTCGCCTCTGTCTCTGTATTTTTCTTTTTCTTTTTCTTTTGTAACTTTTCTTTTCGGTATTTTTAGTTTTTGAACTTAGGGTTTGTTAGAGCTGTTTACAGATTATTAGCAAAGATTAGGGGTGTTGTTTAGGTTTATAGTTGATTGATTCTGAGAT
The DNA here is from genome assembly GCA_948472305.1 of Vicia faba. Taxonomy (NCBI): domain Eukaryota; kingdom Viridiplantae; phylum Streptophyta; class Magnoliopsida; order Fabales; family Fabaceae; genus Vicia; species Vicia faba. The sequence continues at coordinate 30,205 of CATIWC010003048.1, forward strand.
TGTAATAGCAAGATTCGATTTGCTGTAATTTTCTGGATTTTGTTTAGATTTGGATTTGATTTTGTAAATAAAGATTGAATCTGTAATGTTTGTAATCTGATTTGATTTTTGCAATATATGAGTTCTGGATTTGTATTAATACATATTTGATTTAATTTTTTAGATGTTCTGGAGATTTCTATTACAAGATTTTATATGTATTTTCTGCGATTTGATTTGGTTTAGATGAAGCTTTTTTTCTGTATAATTGTTGGACTGGACTTATCAATAAGATCTGATCACATGCTAATCAGAACAGTATCAATTAATTGCAAATTGTGCGCAGGTTTTTTAGCAAATTGGAACAATAGGTGTTTTGGGTAACACTTGGGCCTGTCAATTATTTTCATACAGCAAAACAGATTTTTTTTAATTCAACTCAATTAGGCCAACATGTTTACTTATTTTGTCCAACTTGCTTAACAATAAAACTCTCTTTTTTTATACAGCAACCAACAACGTTTTTGCACAGACTGGGCCCCAACCGGTCCCTTATTATACAAATCTCTTCTTGCCAATTCCAACAACATATTTAATAAAAATAACAGTAAATAAAACATTGATTATCCTTTCTTAAAAATGATCCAATAACTTCTTTTCTAGACAACCATCTTTAATAAAAAATGTTAATGAAAACATTATTCTGAAAGTTTATTAGCAATAAAAATACACTACACAACCATATACTTTATTTATTCTTGTAAAACAGTTTTAATAATAAGACCCTCAACCCGTCATCAAGGTACCCAATGGACTGCTAAAACCTTAATGTATCCTTAATCAAAATTCCACACCCCCTTTCTTTACGAGCAACAACTTAAACTTAAGTGTACATAATAATTTCATAGCTTAATAATTATTATCTCCTCTTCCTTTAAAATAATTCCCTATTTTCAAATTGCATGGGCCATTGGCCAACATGCCTCATGAATGTTCACGGATACACGAGTCTTCCTGATTTAGAAAGCCCCCATTTTCGTGAATTAATACACCCCCTAGTCTTGGGTAAAGAAGGGCCAACGGATATAGCTGTACCATCCTTAATTAAATTTCGTCTATTTTAATCTCGAAAAATAAAATTATCAAGGTAGGACAAATTTGGGGTACGACACCTTAATTTAATGATGTTAAAACATTCATAAGAATCTTGCATTTGTGCTTCTGATATGGGTTGGTTCCTTGGCAAATGTACAATTGGAAATGGTTGGATTGAAACTCCCTGAAAGAAATCATTTTTGGGTACTTCAGCTGCTTGCGTCGACTCATAGATTTTTCAAGGTGAATGGACCTCACTCAGAAATGCTCGCGTCGACCCTTCTGGTCGACTCATACCGGGAGAAAAACATTTCCTGTTTGCGTCAACTCATGCAGAAGTTAGGTCGACTCATAGATTGAAGAAGGACATTGCATCAAGCTTGGGTCTGCTCGCGTCGACTCTTCTGGTCGACTCACACTGGGAAGAAAATCATCTCTGTTTGCATCGACCCATGCCCTGTAGCGATTGATGCATTGCTTTCTCAAAAGTATTCCTACAACTATCAGGTTTTCTCGCGTCGAGTGGGCATAGTTGTATGTGTCGAGCGCTCGCTGATTGCAACCAAATTTCTGCTATATTTTTGGTTTTGACTATTTGGTAACATATAAATATCAATTGTCTTTCATCATTGTAGGTTATTAAGAAAAAGTGAAAGATATACACATAACTTCTCATCATCTTCATTCTCTCCTTGCATTCATCAATAATTATGCATCACAATATTTGTTGATTAAAGTGCAGAGCTGTGGTGATAACGTTCAAGTTGAAGATTGATTTCAGATTTGGGTTGAGAATTGAGTGGGTTTTTTCTTGAATAAAATTGTTATGGTTTTTTCCTCCAATATTCCGTTTGATATTGGGGTTTTTGCACAAGTCTTTGCTTCATTAAATTTAGCCGAGTGAAAGGGTTGTGAGACAGTGGGTTTGCTCAATCAAGTAGCGGTAACTGGAGGATTATGAAGAAAGATTTGGGGTCAAATTTCTTGCGATCAAAATCAGCCATGTGAAAGATTTGTAGAACAAATAGTTCGTGCAATCAAGTAGCGGTAACCAGAGGTTTATTCGAAGAGATTGGCATACTTGGTTTGGCTTGAACCAAGGGGAGAGAAGGGAATAGTTTCATCATCAACAATTGGTTTGTATGTAGTGAAGACTATTGCTTCTCTTGTAACACTTTGCAACTTAATATCATATATCTCAATTTTAGATTTTAGAATTGGGGGAAGACATACCCTATGTGAGGACGACAAGGGGAATTGCCTTAACAAATCGTGTGTTGTTTATCTTTCCTTATCCTTTTATTTTCATTTGTCATAATTTGTGTGATATTGATTGTTCAATTCATTTTACCGTGATTGTAATGATTCAAACTTAGTTTACAATAATCATAGCAATCACTTTGATTGTTGTCAAGGAAAATTCATCACTATAATTAAGTAAAATTGAACTTATTGTGTTTTTTCACACCAAGTGTTTGATAAATTGACTAACACACAAATTTGTGATTTTGTCAAGGTTTATCTTAAACAGTTCATTGGAAGTAGTAAGTAATCATTGATATTGTTTAAGTGATTGATTAGTAAGTAATCATATTAATTCATTTCTCATAATATGATCTCCATATGGTTTCACATATCCGATCTTTTCAATAACGAACCGTTTAGACGATTTTGATTCAGGAAGCTTTTGCATCATTTCAAAACAATCTTTAAAAAGAGAAATTTTAAAATAAAGGATCTATTCAACTCCCCCCTTCTAGATTCGTCTCATCGTCTAACAAAAATGTCTATTGCTCTAAAGGCTTATAGTTCGAGGTCCTCAACAAATGAGCAAAGTGATAGTGATGTTAGTGATGATGAGAATTCAAATGATGAAGAGATGTGTCTGTTTGCGAAGAGGTACAATAGGTGAATTAGAAATAATATAGTAAAGCACTATGAAAAAAACCTCATCAAGTTTAGAAGACAATCTACACCCTCAAGGGAAGATGACAACAAGAAAGGAAAATTAAAAGTTATATGCTACAATTGTGGGAAATCGGGTCATTATAGACCTGAGTGTCCATCTCTCGACAAAGTAAAGAAAATGGCCAACACAAGAAGACTAGAAAGTCTAGAAGAGCTTATGTGACTTGGGAAAGTGATAGTGATTCCTCAAGTAATAAAAGCTCAAGTGATAATGAAGTAGAGGCAAATGTGTGTCTCTCGGCCCATCAAAGTCATAAGAAGAAAAAGAATGTAAGTCATTCTAAATATGAACATGTTGATAAGTTATCTTATTCTGAGTTACAATTAGCTTTTGGAAATCTACATAGAGAAGCAATATATGCTTTTAAAAAGTTAGCTTCACACAAAAAGATCTTTTCAAAATTAGAAGCTAAAGCTTTAGAAACCGAAAAGAAAATGGAAGCTCTAATGAAATATATGGTAGATATTCTAAAAGTTAAAAAGGAGGATGAAGAACCTTCAAGGTTCAATTGTGAAACTTGTCACACTTGGAAAAAAGAGTCTAAAAATCTTAAATCTAAATAGGACAAGGCATTACAACCAAATGTTACATTTTCTATTCATCACTCAAAGCTTAAAAATTATTTGAATAAACCTCATATAAAGTATAGCTTTTCTAAAAAGGATCCAAATAAAAAAATTAAAAAACTTCATAATTTTTCTTGTCTCTATTGTTGCAAGAAAGGTCATGAAGATGTGAAAAACACAAGAATGGGGGTTGAATTGTTAAAACTTGAAATCAAATGCAGACAACACGTTATTTTTATCCTGGTTCGTTTGATCTCAAACTACTCCAGTCCACCCGTCAAGGTGATTTCGCCTCTCTCCAACGAGGTCTTAATCCACTATATTCAACTGAATATTACAACTGCTTTAACAACTGCTAAAGCCTTCTTGAGTCTAAACCACAGACCTGTTTCTCAAGGAAATTCTTTCTTACAGATAAATGAACAATATGTGTGTTGAATGTTTTCTACAAAAACTATATATCACAACTATGATAATACACAAATTAAGCTCATGAGAAACTAGAATGCTAGAACTATAGAGTAAGCAATTTGAGAGCTTTAGCAAACTGTATGAGTGAGGATGAAGATGATTTGCTTTAGGCGTGTGGAGAATTGTAGAGCATTAGCCAATTCAATTCTCACTGATTCGTTTAAATACTTCTTGGAAAAGATACGTTGATGCCAATAATTCCATTTCAATGCTCATTACGTTCTTTCCATTTTGAGAAGATCTTTGTCTTGGAATAAAGCCGTTGGTAATTAATCTGCCTTGAATGCAGTACCGTTGACACTTCAGAATGTTCTGCTTGATTAAGATCAGAGCGTTCTTGGATTTAGCTTATTCTGATTGCTTCTGAGTGCTGATGACATTGATAAGATCCTGATCAGAGTCAGAGTAAGTTGAGCGCAGATTCTGTTCATCAGACTTCAGCGTAAGCAAATGTATTGATCTTCTGGTTGACATCTTCTGATGCTGATGTTGGTATTCTGATGTTCTGATGCTGATTTCATTAGAGTTTCCTGTAAATACATAAACATAATTTTAAGTAGCATCTATGTCTTATATAAAACTCATAATACATTTAATCTTGTATTTTGTTATCATCAAAACTCTAACTGAGGGTTGTAGAATCAAACTATGTTCTAACAATCTCCCCCTTTTTGATGATGACAAAAACTAGATTTTTCAATTAAAATAAAGTGATGAAAGTATCAGAGTTTAAGAATAGAGAGGAAATAATATCAGAGGTAATCAGATAAAGAGAAAAAGTTATCAGAGCTGAGAGGGTAAGAAATAAAAGTATCAGAGTAAAGATGAGAAAAACTCCCCCTGAGTTGATTATTCCCTTTGATTCCTTGAGCGTCAGAACTTTATTGAACCTTTCTTTAAGCATCAGAATTTTGCTATATCAGAGTTCTTCAGATTCTTGTACCTGTAAGCTTTTCAGAACAAAGAACTTCAAATATAAAAGAATGTTAGAATGTTATAGACTTTTGTCTCAGTAAACCGTTATTGAAAAATATCATTCTTTCTCCCCCTTTTTGTCAGCTATCAAAAAGCATATATAATCAGAGTTAAAAAGGATTAGAGTAAAACACGTTTGTATTAAAACAGAAGCAATGAGAGTTTATAACAGGTAGAAGTATTACAGAACAAACATGTATACAGAACAAGGAAAACAAAAATTATCTAAGAAGAGGAAGGAAGTCGTGTGAACAGCGCTTCCAACATGCTCTTGATTTGTTCGCTGGTTTCTATTTGCTTTGCTACCATGTTTGCAATGGATTCAATCTTGATATCCTGCTTGTCTATCCGTTCATTCATCAGCATGTCTGATCTCTTCAGATCCTCCAGAGTCTGCCTATCAATAGAGGAAGATTAAGGATCTTCAGATACAGTCTGCTTATCAGAGCTTTCTGTAGCTTCTTCTGCTTGACCCAAATCTTCAGCTTGAATAACCTGTTCTTCTGCAGCTTGAACTTGAGATGCTGGACGCTTTTCAGACCAAGTCTCACTGTCCAGATGCATAACTTCTTCCTTCAGCACTTTGCTCAGAACTGGACCTTCCATTTCCTTCAGCAGATTGCTAAAGTTCTGCTGAACCTGTCCATAGCTCTGGTCTTGTAGCTTGAAAGTTTCAGTGCATACCCATCTTCTGAATTGAGTCCAGAGATGATATGAAACAGCAGGATCAACACCTTCAAGAGTTGCTTGTTTCAAAGAAGATATCCATTTCTGCATATCTGTTTCAAAATTCAAGATGCTGGAACCAACATCTGGTTGTTTCGGTTTGGGGATAGCAGTTTTCTGGTTTATTGCAGCAAGGCGTTCAAGGATTGTTAGATCAATGACTGTCTTGCTGTGGTTTTCTGTATTTTTCTTGGGTGAGGGAGTAGGAGAATCAGAAATAACGATTGGACTATGTGGGGTGTTTGGAGGAGTTGTTTATGGTGAGGATGGTAGTTGAGGTATGTTGACAGTTGTACCACAGGGAAATTGAATGGCCAAGGGTTGTGATTCAGGAGACTCAGAGGTTTGAGCCTCAGAGTTTTGTGTCTCAGGTTGTGGAGTTTGTACATGTGGAGGAGATGGTGGATTATTTTCTGGTTGGGGAGAGGATGGTTGTGGAATTTCTTGTTCTGGTATTGGAGTGAGGGGAGTTTCTGGAATGGGAGTTTCTGGTATAGGTGAGAGTGGAATGTCAGGTTGTGGAGAAATGGGAATTTCTGGTTGTGTATTTGGATTTTCTGTATGGGGAGCAGAAGAGTGTTGTTCTATATCAGACAGAAATTGTGCAAGTTCTGGTTCTGGAATGGTTGTAGTGTTTGGATTTAGTGGTTTGGAGCGGGATCTTCTGAGAGTTAATGACTCAGAAGGGTCAAAGTCTTCGAAATCTTCATAGGTTTAGGGAATTGGGATATCAGATGGAATTGGAGTTGGAGCAGGAATGAATGTGGAACCAGCAGTTGAATTTAAAACAGATACAGAAACAGGATTACCTCTTTTCTTTGGAGTCTGTTGTGATGATCCTTCTGGAGCAGCTTTTCTCTTCTTAGTCTTCTTCAGAGCAACCTCTGGTGCCTTCTGCTGAAGATCTTGAATGTTTAGATTGGGAGCTGTTCCATCAGCTTTGCACACATCCAAGTATCTCAGGACTATTTGAGGCTTGGAGTCAATCTCTGAGAACATGGGGAAGTCGTCCAGGGGAATTCTTCCGCTGGAGATTTCAGCAAAAGGAGTAACGCTGGGCTCCTTCTTAATGTTCTCTATCAGCTTCATCTTCTTGAGATTCTTGGCATTCAGCTGCTTGCCAATAGATGGTTCCAAGGTGCTGATCTCTTGTGCTTCTGTCAAGTGCTCAATCAGCCTATTCTCAGTCAGAATATCTGATATCAATCTGCCTAAGGGTATCCAATCCCTTTTAGTGCGTTCTTCTTCTCTAGTCTCCTTGACGCTGGTTCTCAGATGGTTGAACAGAAGATGAGCTAGATTAATCTTTACCTTCTGATTAATAAAATAGATCAGAAACTGCTGATCTATGTTTATGTAATCAGGAGAGCTTGTAGGCTTCCTGTGATTGAAACAGCCCAGAATAATCTTTGCCCAAATTTTGTGCTTATCTTTCAGATCCCTTATCTTGCTGGAGGGAAGCCCCAGTGTGAAAATCTGCCTTGCTATAACAGCAACATATGAGCACCTTTCTGCCATGTCTATACAACGAATGCCACCACCATTATAGCCAATCAGACGAGCAATCAAATCTTCAGTTATCACAATTTTCTTCCCCATTATATAAGAGGTGACTTGGTGATTTGAGGAAGAGGCATGAATCCAGAATTCCTTAACCAAGATAGGAAAAGTTGGACCCACCAACCTGTCAAAGTATCTCTCCCAACCTTGAGCTTGAATTTCTTCTGATAAATCAAAACCGTTTTCCTTCAAACTGTTGAAATCCACAATAATCTATGACAGAACTTCCAGGTTCTTGATTGGAGTAAGTAGCGTTCTGAAAGGAACCTCATATTGCTCAGCTGATGCATCTTTTTGGGAACCTGAAGAGATATTGCTGGAAGACGCCATTGTTCACACGAGGTTTTGAGAGAAAAAATTGAAATGGTTTTCTTGAGCAGTAAGAACACAAACACAGATATCAGAGAAAATGATTGAAAACTAAAGTAAGGGTAAACGTTGTGAATGTGTGTTAGTGGTCTTTAAATAGATTTTGAAAAAGTTTTTGAAAACATAAACGCTTAAGAGAGAGAAATAAATCATTATTAATAGCATTAATTGATTGCTGATTTTAGGGGATTTCAGAAAGATACTTAAGCGGTTACCAGTGACATGTGTCTCAATGCAACCAATCAGCGCTTTGCCTTTTCAGAAGCGTGAACGCGTGTTCAGCCTCAGGAACCAGCTGATGACTGGATGACACTTGTTTGCTTTGAGTGAACATCACTTCTATCCTTGAACTGAAGAGCTCAGAGCTTCATGGATAGATTTGATACAATCTTTATTTCTAAATATTTGAAAGAGGATTGATCAGAAGTTCACAGAATAATAAACATGATTCTGAAGGTTAATATATAAAATTAAAATAGTTTTATTCTGGACAGAGCTTCATGCTGAGATGTTTCAGAATGAAGTTGAACCTATCTTCAGAAAGTGGTTTTGTAAAGATATCAACCCATTGATGGTCTGTATCAATAAATTTTAAGTTTAAAATGCCGTTCTGAATATAGTCCCTAATAAAATGATGTTTTATTTCTATATGATTAGCCCTAGAATGCAAAATTGGATTTCTACTTAAGCAAATGGCAGAAGTATTATCACGGAGTATAGGAATGTTACTCTCATAAATCTGGAAGTCCTCAAGTTGACTTTTCATCCAGAGCATTTGTGTGCTGCATCCAGCTGCTGCTATGTATTCAGCTTCTGTTGTTGATAGAGCAATGGTGGATTGTCTTTTGCTGGACCATGAGATCAGATTTTCTCCCAGAAACTGGCAGCTTCCAGAAGTGCTTTTTTGTTCAACTCTGTCTCCAGTAAAGTCAGCATCACAGTAACCTACTAAGCTGTAATCACCAGATTTTCTATAAAACAAACCCAGATTAGTAGTACCTTTCAGATACTTGAAAATTCGCTTAACAACTGTTAAGTGAGATTCTCTAGGATCTGATTGGAATCTTGCACAAATGCATACACTGAATAAAATATCAGGCCTTGAAGCTGTAAGATAAAGAAGAGAACCAATAATACCTCTGTAGACTTTCTGTTCTACCTTTTTGCTTACCTCTTCTCTTTCCAGAATGCACGTGGGATCCATTGGAATCTTTGATGGCTTACATTCTGAGAGATCAAATTTCTTCAGAAGTTCTTTGACATATTTGCTCTGATGAATGTAAGTTCCTTCTGGGGTTTGATTGATCTGGATGCCCATAAATAATTTTAGTTTCCCCATCAGGATCATCTCAAATTCTGCCTGTATACACTTAGCAAATTCTCTTCCCATAGAAGGTTTAGTAGATCCAAAAATAATATCATGAACATAAATCTGACAGACTAAAATGTCATTCTTAATTGTCTTACAGAATAAGGTTGTGTCCACCTTCCCTCTGGTGAATTACTTTTTTAACAGGAAGTTACTTAGTCTTTCATACCAAGCTCTGGGAGCTTGTTTCAGACCATACAGTGACTTCTTCAGTTTGAAAACATATTCTGGATTTTTTGAACCTTCAAAACCAGGGGGTTGGTGCACATATACCTCTTCTTCTATATAGCCATTTAAGAATGCACTTTTGACATCCATCTGATACAGAGTGATGCCTTTATTAAGAGCAAAAGAAATTAAGAGTCTGATAGATTCTAACCTGGCGACTGGAGCAAAGGTTTCTGTATAGTCTATCCCCTCTTGCTGACTATAACTTTGTGCTACCAATCGTGCCTTGTTTTTAACAGCTTCACCTTGTTCATTCAGCTTGTTTCTGAACACCCATTTTGTTCCAATGACATTGAATCCTTTTGGTTTAGGAACCAGATCCCATACGTCATTCCTGGTGAATTGATTCAGCTCCTCTTGCATTGCTAGAATCCAGTCATTGTCCAAAAGTGCTTCATCAATAGAGGATGGTTCAATCAGAGAGACAAGTCCCATGAGGGATTCTTCAGAGTTTCTAAAGCTGGCTCTTGTTCTGATTGGATCTTCCTTTCTTCCTAAGATTGTTTCTTCTGGGTGATCCATGCTGCTTCTGGATGGTCTTTTCTGAGGTGGATCAACAGAAGATGCTGGATTGCTTGAAATGTCTCTTTCTGATGTTGAGGGAGTGTCTCTGTTAAGAGCTTCTGATGACTTGTCTTCAGTACCTGTGAATTCAACTTCCATACCTGCAAGTAATTCATTCTGCTTTGACTCTTGAGAGTCAAGCTTGTCATCAAAATGAACACTGATTGATTCTTCCACAATCTGTGTTTCTGTATTGTATACTCTGTACCCTCTTGAGCGTTCAGAGTATCCTAACATAATACACTTCTGTGCTTTAGAGTCAAACTTGTTCAAATAATTCTTAGTATTTAAAATAAAACAAATACATCCAAATGGATGAAAATATGAAATGTTGGGCTTTCTGTTCTTCCACAATTCATATGGGGTCTTTTCCAGAATAGGTCTTATGGAGATTCTATTATGAATGTAGCACGCTGTGTTTATTGCCTCTGCCCAGAAGATCTTAGCAACGTTAGTCTCGTTGATCATGGTTCTGGCCATTTCTTGCAATGTTCTGTTCTTTCGTTCTATAACTCCATTTTGCTGGGGAGTTCTAGGACAAGAGAAATCATGCAGAATGCCTTTGTCATTAAAAAATGATTCAAAATCTTTGTTTTCAAACTCTCCACCATGATCACTTCTGACTTTTACGATTCTAAGATCCTTTTCATTCTGAACTTGGTTACAGAAGGTAACAAACACAGAGTGTGACTCGTCCTTGTGTCTTAAGAACTTTACCCATGTCGATCTGCTATAGTCATCTACGATTACTAACTCATACTTCTTGCCACTGACTGAAGCAGTTTTAACTGGTCCAAATAAGTCAATGTGCAGAAGTTCTAATGGCTTGGAGGTAGAAACAACGTTTTTAGATTTGAAAGCAGGTTTTGCAAACTTGCCTTTCTGACATGCTTCACACAGAGCATCTGAATTGAACTTTAGGTTAGGAAGTCCTCTGACCAGATTGAGTTTGTTAATCTGAGATATTCTTCTCATACTAACATGCCCCAATCTTTTGTGCCAGATCCATTGCTCGTTGTTAATAGACAGAAGACACTTTACATTCTGACTTTTCAGTTCAGAAAGTTTGATTTTGTAAATGTTGTTTCTCCTCTTTCCATTAAATAGGATAGTCCCATCTTTCTGACTAACAACTTTACATGAATTTTGATTAAAGATTATATCATAACCGTTATCACTTAATTGACTTATGGATAACAGGTTATGCATTAATCCATCTACTAATAAAACATTACTGATAGAGGGAAGATTTCCATTACCTACTGTTCCAGAGCCAATAATCTTTCCCCTCTGATTGCCTCCAAAGCCTACGTGGCCTCCAGGCTTAAGTTCCAGGCTTTGGAACATATGCCTTCTTCCCGTCATGTGTCGTGAGCAGCCAGAGTCCAGGTACCATGACTGGTGTTTCTGCTTTGCTGCTAAAGATATCTGCAACATGTATTATTTTATCCTTAAGTACCCATATTTTCTTGGGTCCTGATTTGTTAGTTTTACCAAAACTCTGGTTGAATTTTGGTTTGACAGAAAAATTACTACTGGTGTATTTAATGTCGTGTGTGTGCCCATATACAAAGTGTGAATTAAGAGGAGTTCGTTTAATAACTAAATCCATGGCTTTCTTTGGTGTAGGTACCTTACCTTGGTATCCTATTCCTTTTCTGCCGTTTCTGCTAACTCCATAGATCATTGAAGCCATCTTGCTTCTATCTATGCTTTTAGCTAGAAACTTCTGGAAGCTGTGATCATACTCCTTGATGATCTCATCAGCACTACTGGGAGTTTCAGGAATTGTTTCCTTCTGAGAGTTTTGTAACATATTTTCTAGTTTGGAAACTTTATTTTTCAACTCAGAATTCTCCAACTTGAGACTCTCAGTTTTATCAGAGTCAGAAGCAAGATCCCTTTTCAGGTTTTTGAATTTGACTATGATTTGCTGATATCATTCCAGAATCTCATTGAGGCTTTCAGCTAGCTCAGCCTTAGTAAAATTAATAGCAAAGTCAGGAAATACCTCTTCTGTGTCTGATTCAGAGTCTGATTCAGAAGCTTCACTGTCTTCTGCTATGTTCGCCATGAGAGCTATGTTTGCTCTCTCATCATCTGATTCTGAGTCAGCTTCAGATGTGTCAGAGTCATCCCATGTAGCCATGAGACTTTTCTTCTTTTCCTTGCCAAACTTTCTTCCGGGCTTTTCCTTCTGAAGCTTTGGACATTCACTCTTGTAGTGTCCTTGCTAATTACACTCATAACAGATGATGTCTTTGTTGTTTGGCTTTCTGCTTCCTAAAGATCCTTCAGATCTTCTGTGTCCAGAGGATGATTCTGACCTTCTGTATCTGGAGGAGGATTCGTTCTGGTTCTCAGATCTTTTGGGATTCCTGATCTTTCTTTGCCTCTGCTTCCACAGTTGGTTCACCCTTCTGAAGAGGAGAGACAGTTCATCTTCTTCTGATAAGGACCCATCAGAGGTTTCTTCAACAGCCTGCAAAACCTTGGAGTCAGATTTTCTGTTAGATTTCAAAGCTAATGGCTTACCTTGCTTTTGAGGTTCATCAGCTTCTAGCTCTATCTCGTGACTTCTGAGGGAGCTGACAAGTTCCTCCACAGTGATTTTGTTGAGATCTTTAGCTAGCTTCAGCGCTGTGACCATTGGCCTCCACTGTTTTGGCAAGCTTCTGATGATCTTCTTTACATGATCAGCAGTAGAATACCCTTTGTCCAGAACTTTGAGACCAGCAACCAGAATCTGAAATCTTGAGAACATTGTTTCAATGGATTCACTTTCTTCCATCTTGAATGCCTCATACTTCTGAATGAGCGCAAGAGCTTTAGTTTCTTTCACTTGAAGGTTGCCTTCATGCGTCATTCTGAGAGAATCAAACATGTTCTTGGAAGTGTCTCTGTTTGTTATCTTTTCATATTCAGAGTAAGAGATAGCACTGAGAAGAATGGTTCTGGCCTTGTGATGATTCTTGAAATCACGCTTTTGTTGATCAGACATTGCTTTCCTGTCAATCTTCTGACCACTTGCATTCACTGGGTGCGTGTATCCATCTGTCACCATATCCCACAAATCAGCATCATGGGCTAGAAAGAAGCTTTCAATTTTGTCTTTCCAGTAATCAAAGTTCTCTCCATAAAAGACTGGAGGCTTTCCACTGAATCTGTCTCTTTCTTCGTTGTTGTCATTGCTGATGTTGTGATGAGTTCCTGCCATAGTGTTTTTCAATGCTGGATCTTGTACTGACACGGTTAAGTGTTATGAACTCAGAACCAGGCGCTCTGATGCCAATTGAAGATGTGAAAAACACAAGAAGGGGGTTGAATTGTTAAAACTTGAAATCAAATGCAGACAACACGTTATTTTTATCCTGGTTCGTTTGATCTCAAACTACTCCAGTCCACCCGTCAAGGTGATTTCGCCTCTCTCCAACGAGGTCTTAATCCATTATATTCAACTGAATATTACAACTGCTTTAACAACTGCTAATGCCTTCTTGAGTCTAAACAACAGACCTATTTCTCAAGGAAATTCTTTCTTACAGATAAATGAACAATATGTGTGTTGAATGTTTTCTACAAAAACTATATATCACAACTGTGATAATACACAAATTAAGCTTATGAGAAACTAGAATGCTAGAACTATAGAGTAAGCAATTTGAGAGCTTTAGCAAACTGTATGAGTGAGGATGAAGATGATTTGCTTTAGGCGTGTGGAGAATTGTAGAGCATTAGCCAATTCACTTCTCACTGATTCGTTTAAATACTTCTTGGAAAAGATACGTTGATGCCAATAATTCCATTTCAATGCTCATTACGTTCTTTCCATTTTGATAAGATCTTTATCTTGGAATAAAGCTGTTGGTAATTAATCTTCCTTGAATGCAGTACCGTTGACACTTCAGAATGTTCTGCTTGATTAAGATCAGAGCGTTCTTGGCTTTAGCTTATTCTGATTGCTTCTGAGTGCTGATGACGTTGATAAGATCCTGATCAGAGTCAGAGTGAGTTGAGCGCAGATTCTGTTTATTAGACTTCAGCGTAAGCAAATGTATTTATCTTCTGGTTGACATCTTCTGATGCTGATGTTGATATTCTGATGTTCTGATGCTGATTTCATCAGAGTTTCCTGTAAATACATAAACATAATTTTAAGTAGCATTTATGTCTTATATAAAACTCATAATACATTTAATCTTGTATTTTGTTATCATCAAAACTCTAACTGAGGGTTGTAGAATCAAACTATGTTCTAACAGGTCACACTATTGAAAAATGAAAATTTAGGAGTTTTTTGGTTCCTAAAGGTGTTTTCAATGGTTTCCCAAATGCAACCATGATTTCACTCACTCTCAAGGACCCAATAAAAATTGGGTACCTATCACATTTTTTTGATATTTTAGGTTAAATATCTTGGCTCTATGGAGGGAAGATGGATTCTCGATAGTGGATGGTCAAGTCATATGAAGGGAGACATTTCCTTATTCTCCGACTTTATGGCGAAGAAGAAAGGTTTTGTGTCCTATTTAGACAACAACAAAGGTGTAATACTTAGAAAAGGTAGTATAGGTAATCCCTCATCTACTATTACCTCTGATGTTATGTTAGTTGAAGGCCTTATACATAGTCTTCTTAGCATTAGTCAATTGTGCGACAATGTGTATAAAGTTTCATTTACAAAAACACATTGCATGATTGTACATAATGAAAATAAATATTATATGTTTAATGGTGTGAGGGTAAACAATATCTATATTCTTGACTTGAATAATTTATATTTGGCCAATGTTAAGTGTCTTGTTACCGTGAGTGAAGACTCATGGTTATGGCATAAACGCTTAGCTCATGTCAACTTTGATTTACTAAACAAATTGGCTTCAAATTTTTTAGCGATTGGTCTACCTAAAGTAAAGTTTTCAAAAGATGACCATGTGATGCATGTCAAAAGGGGAAGCAAACAAGAGCCTCATTTAAACCCAAAAACATTGTTTCAACTTTGAGACTTCTTGAGCTTCTCCACATGGATCTCTTTGGCCCCTCACAGACTAAAAGCCTAGGTGGAAATTATTATGGTTTTGTTATTGCAGACAATTACTCTAGATTTTGTTAGACCATCTTTTTGTGTTGTAAAGATGAGACATTTTTGTCTTTCACACATTTTTCAATGTTATCTCAAAATAAATTAAATTCAAAAATTATTATCATCTGAAGCGATCATGGAGGTGAAATTGAAAACCACCTCTTTGAGGAATATTATGATAAATATGATATTGAACATGACTTTCAAATCTTAGAACTCCACAACAAAATGGTGTTATGGAGCAAAAAAATCGTGTTTTAGAGGAATTGGCAAGAACAACTCTCAATGATAGTTGTCTACCTAGATATTTTTAGGCCAATGCTATTGGCACGACATGTTATGTCTTAAATATGATACTTATATGTCCTATACTAGACAAAACACCATATGAACTTTTAAAATGTAGAAAACCAAATTTATCACATCTTCATGTATTCAAATGAAAAAAATTTATTTTAAACAATGGTAAGGATAACCTTGGAAAATTTTACCAGAAAGTCGATGAAGGTATCTTCCTTGGATAATCTCAATCAAGTAAAGCTTATATAGTATATAATAAGATATTACTTATTGTTGAAGATTCAATTCATGTTACTTTTGATGAGTCTTGCTCGAAGAATGTCAGGAAAGATATTTCTTTTCATGGTACATGTGCATATATAGAAGACATACTCAAGGACACTAAAGAAGGAATTGATCAACCTGAAACAGTGATATCTGAGGAGGAGGAAGATAACGATCCTGAAAAGAAGAAAGATGAAAGTAAAAATAAAGAGGATGATATCCCCTTAGAGTGGAGAACTTACAAGGATCATCTCATCGACAATATTCTTGGGTACATCACTAAAGGAGTAACTACTCGCTCTAAGATAAGTAATTTTTGTTATCACTGTGTGTCTGTGTCTCAAGTTGAACCAAAAGTAATTACTTGGTGAGCATTGGCTTATGGCCATGCAAGATGAGTTAAATCAATTTGAAATAAATTGCGTATGGGACCTTGTCCCTCGTCTGCGAGGTCATCAAGTCATAGGCACCCGATGGGATTTTAGAAATAAACTTGACAAACACAAAGTGATAAATAGAAAGAAGGCCCAACTAGTGGCTCAAGGATATAACCAATAGGAGGGCATTAATTATGAGGAAACTTATCCTCTGGTTTCCCGGCTCGAGTCTAAGAATTTAAGGTTATTTCAAATGGATGTGAAGAGTGATTTCCTTAACGGACACATCAATAAGGAAATACATGTTGCACAACCTCCCGATTTTGAAAATCATGAGTATCCTAATCATGTTTATAAGTTAAAACTTGATTTGTATGGTCTCAAACAAGCCACTAGGGATTTGTATGAGTGACTTATCAAGTTCTTACTTGACCAAGGATACTCTAGAGGGAAGGTAGATACAACACTATTCATTAAACGTTAAGGAAAACACATACTTCTAGTTCAAATTTATATTGACGATATCATATTTAGTTCTACTAACATGCATTTGGTCAAGGAGTTTTCAAAGCTTATGCAGGGGGATTTGCGATGAGTCAAATGGGGGAGTTAAATTAATTTCTCGGACTCTAAATCAAACAACTAAATGAAGGAATGTTCGGGTGTCAAACAAAGTATTGTCACGAATTGCTAAAACGATTTGGTATGGATGAATATAAATAAATTGACAATACATTACCAACAAATAGTAACATGGATAAGGATGTAAATTATAAGGATTTAGATGTGAATAAATATAGAGGTATGATTGGATCTCTTCTATATCTTACTGCATCTAGGCCCGACATTATTTTTAGCATTTGTATGTGCGTCCGATATCAATCGGCTCATAAGAAATCACATTTAAAAGCAGTTAAGTGCATCCTTAGATACCTTCATGGTACATCTAAGTATGGGCTTTTATACTCCAATGGAATCAATTGTATTTTGGTTGGTTACTTTGATTCTGACTTTGCCGGTTACAAGTCGGATAAGAAAAGTACTAGTGGATCTTGTCACATGTTTTCAAATTCCTTAGTTAGGTGGCATAGCAAGAAACAAGTTTTTGTTTCTTTGTCAACGACCAAGGTAGGATACGTTGCAGTCAATAGTTGTTATGCTCAAATTATGTGGCTCAAACAACAGTTACTTGACTTCGATATTAAACTTTCATGTATTCCTATCATGTGCAAAAACACTAGTGCAATTAACCTAACCAAAAATATGGTGTTACATTCTCGCTCTAAGCATATTGAGATTTATCACCACTTCCTACGTGACCATGTCGAAAAAAGGGATGTTGTATTTGAGCATGTTGATAGTAAAAATCAACTTGCGGATATCATTACCAAACCTCTTGCAACCAAACCATTTTTCAACATTCGAAGGGAATTGAGGATTCTTGATATCTTAAATGTTGCCTAAATATGCTTGTTACGTGCATTCTATATACATTTTCTCTAACTTTCATTTGACAGTTTCATACTATGCGAGTGCATCCTCCATTCCATTCATCTATGAGGTAATTTCGTTCCATTTTCTCCTTGAAAGTAAGCCTTCTTTTTCAATGCAATGTTGTATATGTTCCAAATGCTTGATATGCCCAATATATGATATAATTTGTGAATTTTCACTTCCAAACATTTCATTGACAACTATGATGTGTTTTAAATTTATATGTTTAGAGTGACTTCATACTATTGATTCTTTCTCATTTGAAGTATATGTTCTTGGTGTAAAAGCATATTTTCTATTATTATTCCTTGCAATTCTTGTAGTTTGAGCATCTTTTTATGCAAATGCAATTCTTGATCAAATCATGTCACATGTTATGAGAGCATCTTTGTTTTTGGTTTTAGTGGTGATGTATTTTTCGCCAAGCTAGGCACATGCATGTGCAGCATCGGGAGCACCATTGTGAAGTGTTGTGTAAACGTGACATTTTTGAAGTGACTCAAGAATTTGCTAGTGCATTGCATTCATAATCTTTCATTCCTTTTCATTTTTTCTTATGGTGTATTGCCTGTTATTTATGTTTAATTTTGCGTCACTCCATGTATATGGGTATATGTGAGTGCACGTTCTTATTTTTGCAAAATGTCTCTATGTGATATATTAATATCTGTGTAATATATAGTACTTATCATGGCTTGCTTTGCCATTTTTTTATATTATCAAAGGGGGAAAAGTATATGCATAGATGAAGTTAGGATGCACATATTCAGGGGGAGCGTTCATGAAGACACGGAATGCATCGTCGCAAGTTTTTCCATCATCAAAAAGGGGGAGTATGTGAGTTCACTTTTCCAATTATATATTTTGCATGATTTCAAAACTAGGATATCCTTAGCATTTCTGTATATTGAACATTATCTCTGAGTTTTTATGTGCACCTTTGCATTATGGATCTTAGAATGCATTTAGAACATGTTTAGAAAAGGTATCATGCACTAAAAATGAGTTTTTACATGAAAAACAGGTCTATATATCGACACATATGATGTATGAGTTGACACATGTGAATCAATAATAAATCTTGTAGCCTGTGTAACTATGTGTCGACACATCCATCTCTTCAGGTCGACACATACTTTTTTCATCCATGTGCCGACACATACGTGTTTCAGGTCGACACATGTACTTCATTTTTAAAGCACGTAAGCTTCTGTTTTTGTGTGTCGACACATGACCTTGAATAGGTTGATGCATGTCATTACATGTGTCGACATATGACTTATATGTGTTGATATATACTGAAGTTTTTATGAAATTTTGCATTTTTTCAATTTCTAAGCCTCCCTTTTTGCCTCCAACTTACACACATATAAATACTTCATACATGTATCATTTCCATCTAGATAAAACTATAAACACAAACAAAGTACAAATAATCATTCATTGTTGTGGGTGTCATCTAGACTTGTGTTGATAACGTTCAATTTAGGTTGGTGTAACCTACGATTGGGTTGAGAGTTTTTGGGAGTTTCATTGGAAAAACTGTGAGGGTTTTTCCACCAAGATCAAAGTGTTGATTTGAGGGTTTTGACAAGATTTCACAAATATTGGATTCAACTGAGTGAACAGCTTTGAAGAAACGGGAGGTTCTTGCAAAGGAGTAGCGTGAGACAGAGAATTGTTTAGTAATCTTGGGTGACAACAATTTTCAATTGGGATTCGGCCAAGTGAAAGCTTTGAAAATGGTGGTTTCTTGCAAAGGAGTAGTGCGAGATGGTGGCTCAAATTTGGTATTGTTGGGTGACTTGATCAAAACTCATATCAAGGGAAGAGAAAGTGTTAGGATCAACATCAAACATATGGTTTGTAGGGTTGGATTGCTACATTTCTCTTGTAAACGATTTTTTTCATAGTAAGAATTCTAATCTCAATTCTAAATGGAATTGGGGGAAGACGTAGCCATAGCGAGGATGGTTGGTGAACTGCCTACGTAAACCCTTGTATTCTCTCTCTCTCTCTCTCTCTCTCTCTCTCTGTCTCTGTCTCTGCTCTCTCTCTCTCTCATCTCTCGTCTCCTCTCTCTCTCTCTCTCTCTCTCTCTCTCTCTCTCTCTCTCTCCTCTCTTCTCTCTCTCTCTCCTCTCCTCTCTCCTCTCTCTCTCTCTCATCTCCTCTCTCTCTCTCCTTCCTCTCTCTCTCTCCTCTCTCTCTCTCTCTCTCTCTCTCTCTCTCTCTCTCTCCTCTCTCTCTCTCTCTCTCTCTCTCTCTCTCTCTACTCTCTCTCTCTCTCTCTCCTCTCTCTCTATATATATATATATATATATATATATATATATATATATATATATATATATATATAATATATTACTTTGTATAGTAAATTGTTCAATTCATTGATTGTGTAATTGATTCGTATAGACTTATCCTTTGATTGTTAAACATTATTTTGTTGATTATATTACAATTAATTATATTTTATATGGTATTTCATATCAACAAAGTCAAAGGGAAAATCTGAAAAATCGATTGCACGTCAAAGGGAAAATCTGAAAAATCCATTGAGTCTTATCATATTTTAGATTTCATTATATGGGTATACATATATCCGAGTTTTCAATAGTCGGTACAATTTAGAAGACTTGTTCGATCTAGACTTAATCTTCCGCTTGCCATAATTTTAATTTGCTTTAAAATAGAATTTAAAAAGTATTTCTTATGTTGGGGATCTATTCACCCCCTCTAAATAAATTGTCACCGTCTAAAAAATAAACTTTCAACGGCTTCAAAAAGTACACTCGAGTATATACTTTTTTTTTATAGAAGTGGTCACACCATTAATTTTTGCTATCAAAATAATGAATATCCTAGTTTCAACAAACACAAGTCTTATGTGAATGTGAGTCAGCTAGATAACAACTAATCACCTCAATCCGTTGATGAAACTCTGGTAGCTTCTTCTACAAGTAACAATTCTTCTATTTTTAAAGCTTAATATAAGCAACTCATAAACTTGCTCCAACAACTAAATTTGGGCTAACTCAATTCAAATTTCAACCACAAATAAAATTTTAACGAGTCATTCAGTTATGGAATCCTCATAAGATATCATATGTAACAACATTTATAAACCTGTTAATCAAACATGTCTCATGGATCTTGGATTATGGAGCCAATGATCATCTTTTCTCATCCTTAGCTTTATTTAGTTTAGACTGTAAAATAAAATCTATTAGAGTTAGTCTCCCTAATTGTAATTATTTCCTTGTTTATTATGTTGGTAATAATAAATTTACACCCATCCTATACCGCACTAGTGTTTCATTTTCACCATATTTTCATCTAAACGTGATTTCCATTTCAAAATTAAGTCAAACATTAAAATGTTCTTCTGTACATTTTATTCACAAACGTATTTTAGAGGAATTGAATAGCAAGAGGATGATCGGTTCGTGTAGTCAAAGAAAAATCTTATATTACTATAAATAGATGGATCTCACCTTGTAGTCCAAACTACCTCACAAAACCCTGCTGATCAAGCCAACCCTGAAAACCTTTTTGTCTAAGCCCACACATACATTATTACTAGTTCTGACATCAAGTTTAGTACAAATATTTTGTAACACCAAGTCAACCATTTGGCATTTTGGATCAGATCGTGTATCTGTTGTATCCTAAATTTTGACCTAAGATACCATCTCCCATCTGCATCATTATATTGCAAGGGTTTTGACATATTTTTATCAATTTTCAAAGCAATTTTAAAATTCATAACTTTTTCAAGTCAAGAGCTGTTTATTTTTGAACGCTAAATTTATTAATTGATCAATGCTAAAATGATGTTTATTAATTATTTATTATCTTAAATTTAAATAATTGGAATTTATTTTCAGTTATTATATAATTTAAAGATGTATAAATAATAGAGTAAATATTTGAAAAGAAGTTTATTAATTGATCAGACAATGTTTATTAATTATTTATTATCTTAAATTTAAATAATTGGAATTTATTTTCAGTTATTATATAATTTAAAGATTTATAAATAATAAAATAAATATTTGAAAAGAAGTTTGTTATTTGATCAATGATGTTTATTTAATTATTTATCATTCTAAATTTAAATAATTGGAATTGATTTTCAGTTATTATATAAATTAAAGAATTATAAATAATGAAGTAAATAATTGAAGAAAAGTTAATTGATCAATGAGGTTTATTTAATTATTTATCATTCTAAATTTAAATAATTGAAACTGGTTTTTCAGTTATTATATAATTTAAAGAATTATAAACGATAAATAAACAATTGGAAAGAAGAAAAGAGTTAACTGGTAAAATATTGGAGTTTTTATTCATTTTATTCTAATTATTACAATTGTTATTTAAATACTGTATTATTTACAAAGTATTTACAATGACAATTATATAAAATGATTAAAGTAAAATAAAAGCTATCCTAATTTTTTCCTAAGTTCTAAATCTTCATCTTCTATCCAATGCTTCTTTGTTTGCTCATTTAATTTTACCTGCAAAAGAATTAAAAGAAAAGTCAGAAATGAATATAATTAAAAGCGGATAATTAATTTAGCGTTCATCATTAAAAGCAAACGGCTGGAATCAGTTTTTACCCTTTTTGCAAATCACGGGATTTCTCCCGGTTCACAAAAAGGGATGAATTTTTATTGATAAATATGAATGCACAAGTTAAAAAACATGCACAAATTCATTTTTTGTCAAAATTGCATTTTTCAAAGTAAAACTGCATAATTCAAAACAAATTGCCCAAATTCATTTTTGTCAAAACTGCATTGTCATATGCATAGTTCAGCAGTATATGTAAACCAAGTTACATTTTCAACACAAAAGCCAATATGCAACGTAAACATGCCAAAATATAGGAAGAGGCCAAAAATCAAAGGCTCCCATGCTGTACCATACAATTGACAAAGAGGAAGTATGCAGTTTTAAAATCAAAATGTGCAAACAATATCTTTCCATTTTTCATCATTTTCCAGCTTTCACTTTTTCAGAACCAATACATAACATCACATTTTAATGTCAAATTGTATTGAGAGAGAGAAGAGAGGAAGAGTGTGGTTTACAGGTTTTTGACTTAGGCAGAAAAAGGATAGCAAACAGAACAGCAGCATCCAGTAGAGAAAAAAAGAAAGCATGAAAAAGAATACAAACAAACTGATAAAACAGTATAGAGTGCAGAATATCAGAGAAATATGGTTATTAAAATATACATAACCTGATACCATAAACCTCAAGGCAGAAAAACTGTTATAACAACAACAAAACTCTTCAAATTTTCGGAGTTCAAAAACCTGTCTTCAAGCCTTCAAAAAAAAAATGTCAAACAAATACAAAGGAAAAATTCTCAAGGTACCAAAACCTCACCTCAAGAACCTACTGCGTAAAACCAGTAAAAACCAACATGGCATAAACCATAAAACATATAACCTGCATTCAAGACCAAAACCATAGCCATTTCAAAACACCATCAACATAAACCATAAAACCTGTTTCCATAACCTGCACAAACTCGTTGCCCAGCCAAAACCTCACCAAAAACTTAAAACCTTATGGCCTAAGAACCATAAAACCAAATCATGCCCAGTTAAAAACCAGAAAGCCATACACGCCCAACCAGAAAACCAGAACACAAGTAAAACCTTATGGCCACAAACCAAAAACCAGGCCATCACAAAAAACCTTAAACACTGTCAATCCAACCAAGCAAAAAAACCAGAACAATGCAAACTTTTTATCAAACCAATGTCCAAACCCACAAAAGCCTCAGAATATTCATCATAGGCCAAACATCAAGGCAACTAAATTCAAGCGTACAGAATCACAGAAAGAAGAAGAAGTCAAGCTAGTCAAAACAACATTTCAACAATAGCATGTTCAAGGCAACAGAAGCAAGGCCTCAGAAGAGCTTCATCATAGGCCACTAAGAGAAACAACAAAATCACAACAAAAGAAGAATAGAGAAAAGTATTCAAAGGCAACAGTGAAGCGGACAAAGGCTAGCAAGAAGAAGAAGAAAGTTTTTGTTTTCAGGAGCTTCATCACTAAACAAAAATAAGAACGAAATACCAGGCAATTGAAGCAAGCATCACGCGTTTCATCCCGCCGTCTTGGCCTCCTACGTGTACCCCCCAACCTTCCTCCTCCCTCTCCAGGTAACATTTATCCCTCTTTTTCTGTCATTTTTCCTCAAATAACCATTGCAATAGAGAATCAGAATCAGAAATGGATGTAAATCAACACATGCAGTAATCAACAAACCCTAACGAAATAAGAAAACGAAATTGTACCGTGAATCGATCACCCTAGCTTTTCATCGGAGGGAAGAAGAAGGTTGAGGTACCGGTGGCCATGGGCAAGAGAGTTCAGGCGAGGGCATGAGAGAAGATGAGGACGAATCAAGAGCGAAGAAGACGAAGAAGAGTGAACAGAGCGGCGCCTCTGTCAAAACCTAAACCCTTTTTTCCCTAAAACTAAACAAACATGTTTAACTCTAAAAAAAACAAATTATGAAATAACATATGGACCAGTCCCATTTCTTGCCTAAAGCCCAAACGATTCCACAACACCCCCCCTTATTTCTGTCTGTTTCCTGATTGGGCCCTTGGAACCCCTTTGGCCCATGTAATTAGTTTATGTTTACCCCCTTTGATCCTTGATACCCCCCTTTTCTATTTGATTTCCTTAGTTTTTTTTTTCCAGAATTATTGTTAAGTTAGTTAATTAGTAACTTAATCAAATAGGTGTAATTTAATTAAAACATTTTTAATAATTTGACCCTTTTATTAAGTTTAACTTTAAGATTAATTTAGTAATTTTAGTATTCCCTTTTTTAATTAGATTTAAGTTAATAACTTTTAAGTTTTAATTTAGTTTAATTATTTAACAACTCTTAAAAATAAATACTTTATATTAATATAAAAAAAAACACATAAAAATAGAAAACATAAAAAGTAGGAACTTAAAAAACATTTTATTTCCTTTAATTAATTCCCTCGCTTTAGTTAATACTAATACAAAAAATATAGAAAAAATAGAATTTAAGAATTAAAACATTTTATCTTTTCTTTAATTAATTCTCTTGCATTATTAATATTAAACAAAAATATAAAAATGCATGTTCACGCCATTTAATCTGTTTATTTAATCATTGTTGTAGTTATATATAACTTAATCATTATCTGCATAATTTTCTGTTTAATTATTTTATATTTACATGGTTATTCTGTTTATGTCTAAATCCAAGAGAAAAACGATTAAATTTGTTGACTTCATGTCCTCAAGTCCAATCACGCGAACATCTGCATTTCATTAAAACTTAAGATAATTTTTCCCCGAATATTCAATCTTTTTCAAAACTTATACCTTTTAAGCCAAAACTTCAACATTAGGTCGTCGTACCTTCAAAAAAAACCGTCTGTATCCCTTTTCGGCCAAAACAATTTATTTTTAATCAAATGAACATTTTAATAAACAGATATTTCAAAAGGTTCCTATAGAGTACTATAGATACATTGGGTGCTAATATCTTCCCATTGTATAACCAACCCCTGAACCATAGATCTCTTTTCAAAAACGCCTTGTATTTTTATTACTTTTAGAAAGTATTATTTTACATTGCATATTTAGGGTTTTATTTCGCTCTTTCCCCTTTTCCCTTGGAAATAATAAAGCGCGGTGGCGACTCTTGCTTTTGTGAGACGAATTAATCAATAATTTGATCTCCGATTTACCCCGCTACATTTTTTATCGCTACAGAATTGGCGACTCTGCTGGGGAAAGATTGACCTCTTGCTGGTCCATCCCTAAGTGGGTTAGGCCTAATTTGTTTTATCTGTTTTATTATCATTTGATTTGTTTGATTACGTGTTTAAATTGGGGTTGTTTGGGTTTTTTTTTGCAAAGGACGAATCATATACCCGGATTAAGTTACACTTAAGAATAGGACGGGCGGTACAGTCATGTTAACTTTGAGGGAGTAATCCCGAAGAAGGAGGCATGAGATCCCCCACTCGATGGAAGGCCCTCTTGAACTTAATATTTGTTTACTGAGTAATCGGGAAGAAATTATTATTTTCGACCTGGGAGCCAGAGAAATTGAGGACCGTAGAACCCTAACCCATCTTGGCCTTTTTAGGTGTAGCGCAGAGACTATAACGGAGTAATCCGGAAGTAGTTGTTACGCGATGCTACGCTCGGATGAGTTTCTCTTGAGAATATTGCTAATTATTGAGTAATCAAGACGTTGGTAATATCCGAAGGAGGAATGTAGACTCTGGGAACTTTTAGAACCTTGTCTTACAGGTGTGATTAAACCGTTAGTACATACCTTGGGGTGGGCTTTACCCTCGACTCCATGTTGAAACATTGAACCTTTGAACCCCATGTTTGTGAACTTGTGTGTAACTGATTGCATTATCATTCATCCATGCATTCATCAACATTTTTTGTAAAAAACTTGTTCTTCAAGGAACTTAAGAATGATTTTTGCAGATATCTCAGGTACTATGCAGTTTGGAAGAAGAAACACTCGAAGTTGATTCTGAGTGATCTTTAGTTCTTAGTTTTAATTTACTGATGTCATTTTGTAAAACTCTGTAAAAGGGCTTCATGTCCCGAAGTTGTAATTTACTGCTTTTATTATGGGTTTCATGTTCCAAAGTTGTAGTTTACCGCTTTTATTATTGGATTGTTATCCCAAAATTGTAATCTATTGTGGTAATTTACCGCTTTTGATTAGTGAATTGAGTTTTTGTTGTTCCAAATTCCTTTACCATTGATGTGTGCAAAATTATCGAAGTTCCTTGAAAATTTTTAAAATGAATCATCATTTGCGTCACATATCATGCATCATCCAACATTCCACTTCACATGTTTTCTAGAGTCTTATCCTTGTTTCTTTTTCCACTCCGATAGATTGTCAAGCTGTCTCATCGATACGATACTCGAGCCAATCGTCAGAGGAAGATGGAAGATCTGGAACAGGAAAACCACGAGCTTCGTGAGGAGGTCGCTACCCTTCGTGTTGGTATGGAAATGTTAACTGCGCTAGTGGAAAGTTTGGTGGCTGCTCAGAATCAGCCATCGACTACAGCGGCTGAGATTCAGACTTCAACTACAGTGGTTTCCGAGATTGTCACTGTTCCAACATCTGTGACTCAAATCAACTCTCCGCTTCAACATCAAATGCCGAAAGGTTTTTCGTGGGGAATGCCTTACAACTTTGTGCCAGAGGGGTATCAGCCTGTTGTACAACCTTTGTTTCAACCTACTTTGTCTCTTCCTCAACTAGAGACAACTGCTATGCCGCCGATAATCCTGTCTGTAACACCTTTTCCGCAACCGGTAATGACAACTGTCGCTCCTGTGGTGCACTCCATGCCATACTTGAATGAACCTACTTATCCTGCCGAGCCTGCTGAAAGTTTGGGTCTTTTGATAGAATGGAAGAATTTCAAGATCAGTTCCAAGAAATGCAGAGGGAGCTCAGAGCGTTAAAGGGGAAGGATTTGTTTGGAAAGAATACGCATGACCTTTGTTTAGTTCCGAATGTCAAGATTCCAGCAAAATTTAAAGTGCCAGACTTTGAGAGGTATAAGGGTGATTCGTGTCCTCGGAGTCATTTGACTATGTACGTGAGAAAGATGTCTACATATTCCGATGATCATGACTTGTTGATTCATTATTTTCAAGACAGTTTGACGGGTGCTGCTCTAAAGTGGTATATGGGTTTAGACAGCATTCGGATCCGCAACTTCAACGATCTTAGCGAAGATTTTGTTCATCAGTATAAGTACAACGTTGACATGGCACCTGACAGGGATCAACTCCGGGCGATGTCCTAGAGGGACAGAGAATCTTTTAAGGAATACGCCCAGAGGTGGCGTGAAATAGCTGCTCAAATCTATCCTCCTCTTGAGGAGAAAGAGATGACGAAGATATTCTTGAAGACTTTAGGGTCCTTTTACTATGAAAGAATGATTGCCAGCGCACCCAGTGACTTCACCGAAATGGTAAGCATGGGCATGCGGTTGGAGGAAGGGATTCGTGAAGGGCGTTTGGTTAAAGAAGGAAGTTCGTCTAGCATTACTAAGAAGTTTGGAAGTGTTTTCCCGAAAAGAAAAGAACAGGATGTCAGCGTAATCTTCCCAGGGAGACCGAGGAGAGGTTACTCACACGTTGCGACAGTCACTCTGGCTGTCCGCCCAGCTTTGATGACCCCAGCTCATCAAACCCCACCAACTCAACAACGGCCATTTCAGCAGCAGCCTCGACAACAGGCTTATCCATTCAACAACCAGAACCGTTCACCAAGAAAACCGCAGTTCGATGCCATTCCTATGACTTATACTGGATTTTCCCCTACTCTTATCAGAAAGAACCTCATAACGACGAAGCCTCCTCCTGTCGCACCAAATAGTACTTCTCCGTGGTACAAGGCGGATCAGTTTTGTGAATATCATCAGGGGTCGCCGGGGCACAACCTTGAAAATTGTTTTGCTCTAAAGGCGGACGTGCAGAGATTGATTAAGAATGGTATCTTTTCTTTCAAGGATGTTAACCCAAATGTTAGAGATAATCCTTTGCCTCGACATGGGGCAGCATCAGTGAATATGGTGGAAGGTTGTCCACGAAAGTTTCGAGTTTTTCAAGTTGAACACATAAGAGAGTCGTTGATCAGGTTACATCAGAGTTTAAGAAGACTTGCCTTTGTTAGGCATCAGCATGATTATGATGTTTGTGAATTTTGTTCAAGAGAGGTTGATTGCCCTATTGTGAAGGAGGATATTCAAAAGTTGTTGGACCAGAGGGTTATCACTATTACATATGACAGGGATCCGGAGGATGAAGTGAATGTTATAATACCACAATTCAATTTGCCTGAATCAGTAGAGATTGTTTACGACAGTCAGACTGCACCTGTTGCTCCTTTGACCATTTACCCACCCGGTCCTGTGCCTTACAACTCAGACCAAGCTGTACCATATAAGTATAATGCCACAATGATTGAGAATGGGGTAGAAGTCCCTATACCGACAAGGCCGTCTTTTGTTAACATTGCTGATGTGAGTAGAGTTACGAGAAGTGGACGTGTCTTTGCAGCAGTACCTTTGAAGAGACCAAAAGTTCAAGTCAGGAGGCCCGTACCGGCAGAAATTCCAGCGAGAAATGTCGAACCAAGGGTTGAGATAGGCCGATCCAATGAACCTATCCCACATCATGAGGATGATGAGATTCTGAAGCTTATTAAGAGAAGTGAATATAAGATTGTGGACCAACTATTGCAAACTCCTTCAAAGATTTCTTTGCTTGCTTTACTGAGAGATTCTGGTGCCCATAGAGAAGCCTTGATGAAGGTCTTGGACCAGGAATTCGTGGATCATGATGTGACGGTTGACCAATTTGATGGAATTGTGGGAAATATTACTTCGTGTAACAATCTTGGTTTCAGTGATGAAGAGCTTCCGGAGGAGGGAAGGAACCATAATATGGCTTTGCATATCTCAATAAGTTGTGGAAATGATACTTTATCAAGTGTGTTGGTCGATACAGGTTCGTCGTTAAATGTAATGCCCAAAACTACATTATCTCGACTCTCATATCAAGGTGCTCCCATGAGACCTAGTGGAGTAATTGTTAAAGAGTTTGATGGTTCTAGGAAGACTGTCATTGGTGAAGTAGATCTTCCTATAGTAATTGGTCCTCATACTTTTCAGATCACTTTTCAAGTAATGGACATTCGTGTCGCCTACAGTTGCCTATTGGGTCGCCCATGGATCCATGATGCAGGGGCAGTCTCTTCCACGCTCCATCAGAGATTGAAGTTTGTGAGGCATGGAAAGCTGGTAATGATTGGTGGAGAGCAGGCTATGGTGGTAAGCCATTTGTCATCTTTCTCTTTTATTGATGTTGATGAAGATGTTGGAACCCAATTCCAAGCTCTATCTGTTGCTAATAATGAAGTGAAGAAGCAAGGGACGTCTATTTCTTCTTTTGAGGATGTGCGACGAGTGGTTGAAAGTGGTTCGGCTGAAGGTTGGGGCCAGGTGTTAACTTTGCCCGAGAACAAGTCTGGAGAAGGTCTTGGTTTTCATCCCGTGTCTACAAGAGTCAAGCAGAAAGTGGTTACTCGTCCGATACAAGAGGTTTTCCGAAGCGCAGGTTTTATCCATCCGACTCCTCCTGAAGTTGATGCTATAATAGGAGACGATTCTGAAGAGGATTTACCCGATTTTGTAACGCATGGAGTGGTTTGCCAGAACTGGATTGCTGTCGATGTTCCTGTTGTGATGCACATTTCTGAGTAATGTTTTGTTTTATTTTTGAAAAAAAAATTTTTTCGCTCTGCCCAAGGCGAAAAGTATTTGTGTCGGGCTATGATGAAAATAAATCCTTTTGGTCTGCCCAAGGCAAAAGAGAAATGTCTGGGCTCTTTGTTTCAAGTATTTCCCGTCATGAATAAAAATGTTATTTTGTCCACTACTGTTTTATTTTTCACTTTTTCTGGGAAATAGTAATGAAAATTAATTGGTAGTAATAGGAGAATATAATAATATTTTGTTTCATTTGTACAACATTCATATTAATCGATTTCTAAAATAAAGCATAATCATATGTGCAGATTAATCCATGACTTAACCATTGAAAACAATGATCCTATGCCCCCTCCCATTGAATTCCCTGTGTTCAGAGCCGAAGAAGAGGATAGTGAAGAGATTCCTGATGAAATTTCCCGTTTGCTTGAGCATGATGAAAGGATTATTCATCCGTTTGAAGAACCTTTGGAGTTGATCAATTTGGGTGATGAAGAAGATAAGAAGGAAGTCAAGGTCGGAGCATTGCTTATCCCAGAAGTCAAAGAGAAAATGTTGGAGCTTCTCAAAGAGTATGTTGATGTGTTTGCTTGGTCCTACCAAGATATGCCAGGATTAGATAACAGTATTGTGGAGCATCGTTTACCGTTGAGACCTGAATGTCCGCCGATTAAGCAGAAGTTGAGAAGGACTCATCCCGATATGGCTGACAAGATCAAAGAAGAAGTTCATAAACAAATTAATGCAGGTTTCCTTGTTACATCGGTCTATCCTCAATGGTTAGCCAATATAGTGCCTGTTGCTAAGAAGGATGGCAAAGTTCGAATGTGTGTAGACTATAGAGACCTGAATAGAGCTAGTCCAAAGGATGACTTCCCGTTACCGCACATTGACGTATTGGTCGACAGTACCGCAAAGTTCAAAGTCTTTTCTTTCATGGATGGTTTCTCTGGTTACAATCAAATCAAGATGGCACCAGAAGAAATGGGGAAGACAGCTTTCATTACACCTTGGGGAACATTTTGTTATCGGGTTATGCCGTTTTGTTTGAGGAATGCTGGCGCAACATACCAAAGAGCCATGACTGCTTTGTTCCATGACATGATGCATAAAGAGATAGAGGTGTATGTAGATGACATGATTGCCAAATCACAAACTGAAGAAGATCATTTGGAACATTTATTGAAGTTATTCCAGCGTTTGAGAAAGTATAAACTCCGTCTGAATCCCAACAAGTGCACTTTTGGTGTTCGTTCTGGAAGACTTCTGGGTTTCATTGTCAGTCAGAAAGGTATTGAGGTAGATCCTGATAAAGTCAAAGCTATCCGAGAAATGCTTGCACCCAAGACGGAAAAACAAGTAAGAGGATTCCTTGGGAGACTGAACTATATTTCTAGATTTATATCTCATATGACTGCTACCTGTGGGCCGATTTTCAAGCTTCTCCGAAAGAACCAAGGATGTGTGTGGACAGAAGATTGTCAGAGAGCTTTTGATAGCATCAAAGAATATTTACTTGAACCTCCCATTTTGATCCCTCCGGTGGAAGGAAGACCTTTGATTATGTACCTGACTATATTGGAAGATTCCATGGGATGTGTGCTTGGTCAACAAGATGAGACTGGAAGAAAGGAACATGCCGTATATTATCTGAGTAAGAAATTCACAGACTATGAGTCTCGATACTCATTGCTTGAGAAAACCTGTTGTGCTTTAGCTTGGGATGCTCGCCGTCTGCGCCAGTATATGATTAACCACACCACTTGGTTGATCTCCAAAATGGATCCGATCAAGTATATCTTTGAGAAACCCGCCTTATCTGGAAGAATAGCCCGTTGGCAGATGTTGTTATCCGAATACGACATTGAGTATCACACTCAAAAAGCAATCAAAGGGAGTATTTTAGCCGACCATTTGGCTCACCAACCAATTGACAATTATCAATCCATCAAGTTTGATTTCCCAGATGAAGATGTTATGTACTTGAAAGCTAAAGATTGTGAAGAGCCGTTACCTGAAGAAGGACCTGATCCCGAATCCCATTGGGGTTTGATATTTGACGGAGCTGTGAATTCTTATGGAAATGGAATTGGGGCAATCATCGTCACTCCCCGAGGTACTCATATCCCGTTCACGGCAAGATTGAAGTTTGACTGCACGAACAACATGGCTGAATATGAGGCATGTATTTTGGGTCTCGAAGAAGCAGTGGATCTAAGGATTAAGATTCTTGATATTTACGGAGATTCGACATTGGTAATTAATCAAATCAAAGGAGAATGGGAGACTCGTCATCCTGGTTTGATCCCTTACAGAGACTATGCTAGAAGATTGTTAACTTTCTTCAACAAAGTGGAATTACATCATATCCCTAGAGATGAGAACCAAATGGCTGATGCTTTAGCTACTTTGTCTTCAATGTTTCAAGTGAATGGTTGGAACGATGTGCCTACTATCCGGGTTATGTGCCTCGACAGACCTGCTCATGTGTTCTCAGTAGAAGAGGTCACCGACGACAAACCGTGGTTCTATGACATTAAACGTGTTCTTCAAACTCAAGAGTACCCGCCTGGGGCATCCAATAAGGATAGGAAGACGTTGAGAAGATTAGCAAGCAGTTTCTTCCTCAATGAAGAAGTATTGTATAAGAGGAATTACGACATGGTCTTGCTCAGATGTGTAGACAGACGTGAAGCAGACATGCTGATGCAAGAAGTACATGAAGGGTCTTTTGGCACTCATGCCAACGGACATGCAATGGCTAGAAAGATGTTGAGAGCTGGTTACTATTGGATGACGATGGAATCTGATTGCTGCAAATATGTGAAGAAATGTCATAAATGCCAGATTTATGCGGACAAGATACATGTGCCACCGACTCTCCTCAACGTTATCTCTTCACCTTGGCCTTTCTCTATGTGGGGAATTGATATGATTGGAATGATTGAACCCAAAGCTTCAAATGGTCATCGTTTCATCTAGGTAGCGATCAATTATTTTACTAAATGGGTGGAAGCAGCGTCTTATGCTAATGTAACCAGACAGGTGGTAGTCAGATTTATCAAGAATCAGATCATTTGTCGATACGGCATCCCGAGCAAGATCATCACTAATAATGGTTCAAATTTGAATAACAAGATGATGAGAGAGCTTTGTGAAGAGTTCAAGATCGAACATCATAATTCTTCTCCTTATAGACCGAAGATGAATGGGGCTGTTGAAGCTGCTAACAAGAACATCAAAAAGATTGTCCAGAAGATGGTGGTAACTTATAAAGATTGGCATGAAATGCTTCCGTTTGCTCTGCATGGATACCGTACTTCAGTTCGAACTTCAACAGGCGCAACCCCATTTTCCCTAGTTTATGGTATGGAAGCAGTACTCCCCGTGGAGGTTGAGATCCCGTCTATGAGAGTGTTGATGGAAGCTAAACTTTCTGAGGCTGAATGGTGTCAAAGTAGATATGATCAGTTGAATTTAATGGAGGAAAAGAGATTGACAGCATTGTGTCACGGTCAATTATATCAGCAGAGAATGAAGAAGGCTTTTGATAAGAAGGTTCGACCACGCGAGTTCAGAGAAGGTGACCTCGTGCTCAAGAAGATATTATCTTTCCAACCTGATTCTAGGGGCAAGTGGGCTCCGAATTACGAAGGACCGTATGTCGTTAAGAAAGTTTTCTCTGGAGGTGCCTTGATTCTTACCAATATGGACGGTGAAGAGCTCCCGGGTCCCATGAACGCCGATGCAGTCAAGAAGTATTTCGCTTAGGTTTGAGTTGACAGTTTGCTAAGTTGAAAACCCAAAGGGGGGGCTTAGGCAGGCTTTTGGTCATCCCGGTCTTGGCATTTGAACACATTTTGGAAATTCGAAGTTGTTAGGGAGAATAGTGATCATTGTTTTTGTGTAACCCTTTCTTTCATGTACTATTTCCCAAACTTTTGTAAACCGTTGGAGTCGCGTTGTTAGCAGACTACCATCTTATTAATGAAATTTGAGCATTTACCTTTTGTGGGCAAAATTTTAATTTTACGACAATATTTGAAACAAAGTTATTTAAAATATTTTTATTTTTAAAATGCGTCATAAATAATGAAAGGAATATTAACAGTTGTTCCGAGGATGGTCAAGCCACGAAATGCAAAACAGTACAGTATTTTATCCTTGCATGATGAACTTGTTTCGTTTCAAAATCGTCATGAGGTGTTGGTTGTGTAAACTTGCGTTTCTCGTGGTACTAAGTTTGGTGACTCCCCAGCTGTTCCAGTTAAGCTTTGTTTCAGTTATCTTTATTTGAGCAGATCTCTGAAGTGTGGTACGCTTTATCTCATGCCAGTAGTCTATTGGTGTTAGAAGATTGGATTTGAATGCTTTTCTCCTCAGAAGACTTGAGCCGTGTAGCGTGGTACGCTCCAGCGTTGCGTTGGGGTTCCAGTTCCAGTTATTTTCCGTCTTTTTTAAGATTGGCCGAGTATCTATTATGTTGTGACGTCTTATTGTCTTCAAGATATTCCGTCTGCTCGTTTCGTTAGCATAACATTCATTTATTCATTTACACTTATATCACGCATGCATATTCACATTTGCCGTTGATTTTGGGTTGTACTGTGTTTATTCAAACAACGTACATGTTTCTTTCCAAGTAGAAGGTTAGCTTAGGCAGAAAATGTGCTTCCTTTCTAAATTCCACAACTGAGCTAATCCTCGTGGATGATTTTTGATTCAGCCTACCTTGTCCATTTCTGAATAGGATGAATTCCCCAATCGAGTTACTTTCTCATTGGGCGGAGTCTTGTTGACTGTCTTCTCTCTGGTTTATTCCTGGAGAGAGTTGTTGTCTCTTGCATAGGCTATCTCATGATTTTCTCCAGTGAAGTCGCGACCTAGACGAATGGTGCATTTATTTTGCACATTTATGTATGTGATCTCCTCGGGAAGGATTGATTCATGATTCTCTTTGACGAAGATTTTATTCTCTGCCAGTGTCATCACAATTTGCTTCTGAGTTTTTTTGGAAAACGGCAAGCGGCAGCTCTTCACGAGCAACTTGTGCGTTATTATTATTGGAAAACGACAAGCGGCGGTCTCTTCATGAGCAACTTGTACGTTATAGACATCGTTGGAAAACGACAAGCGGCAGCTCTTCACGAGCAACTTGTGCATTATTATTTTTGGAAAACGACAAGCGGCAGCTCTTCACGAGCAACTTGTGCGTTATTATTTTTGGAAAACGACAAGTGGCAGCTCTTCATGAGCAACTTGTACGTTGTTATTATTTTGGAAAACGGCAAGCGACAGTCTCTTTATTTGAGCAACTTGTACGTTATTATTTCTGGGATACGGCAAGCGGCAGTCTCTTTATTTGAGCAACTTGTACGTTATTATTTCTGAGATACGGCAAGCGGCAGTCTCTTTATTTGAGCAGCTTGTATGTCATAGTATTTTTGGAAGACAACAAGTGGCGGCTTCTTTATTTGAGCAGCTTGCATGTTATTGACATCCCTGGACGATAGCAAGTGGCAGCCTCTTTATTTGAGCAGCTTGTATGTCATAGTATTTTTGGAAGATAGCAAGTGGCAGCTTCTTTATTTGAGCAACTTGTGTATCTGCAATCTTATTATTATTTCAGCATTAGTGAGTATATCTCCGGAAATCTCACAGAGAAGTTTGTTATGAATCTTTACCTTCAGAAGTTGGTAGTCCATCATCAGCAAATTTGATACTCTCTGTATATCTTTGACCTTGAGTTGTGAGCTCACTGATATTTTTGGGTCCATAATCTGTTTTTATGGCCTATGCAAGATGCCTTCTTTGTTAGGGTTAGAGTTCGTATTCCCTCAATTTCATTCACCGTCAAGAGTCTGTCATTTTGAAGTCGATGGCTCGTTTCCCCAGTATTGAATGATCCTTGTCCTTGTGTTTTGTTGGTGTTTAATTTCTCCAACATTGTCTTGTCTCATACAATATCTCTCTCTGTGAATTCAATCACTACATTCATATCAAACATAATGGCGGTATCTTAGGGCAAAAATTTGCGTATTATGTATTTAAGTACCTTCAATCTCGTCGAGACAAAGATTTTAATCTTCATATCTCCGGATAGAAGAAACTTAAATAGGGGCAGCTGTTGTACCCCAAATTTTGACCTAAGATACCATCTCCCATCTGCATCATTACATTGCAAGGGTTTTGACATATTTTTATCAATTTTCAAAGCAGTTTTAAAATTCATAACTTTTTCAAGTCAAGAGCTGTTTATTTTTGAATGCTAAATTTATTAATTGATCAATGCTAAAATGATGTTTATTAATTATTTATTATCTTAAATTTAAATAATTGGAATTTATTTTCAGTTATTATATAATTTAAAGATGTATAAATAATAGAGTAAATATTTGAAAAGAAGTTTATTAATTGATCAGACAATGTTTATTAATTATTTATTATCTTAAATTTAAATAATTGGAATTTATTTTCAGTTATTATATAATTTAAAGATTTATAAATAATAAAATAAATATTTGAAAAGAAGTTTGTTATTTGATCAATGATGTTTATTTAATTATTTATCATTCTAAATTTAAATAATTGGAATTGATTTTCAGTTATTATATAAATTAAAGAATTATAAATAATGAAGTAAATAATTGAAGAAAAGTTAATTGATCAATGAGGTTTATTTAATTATTTATCATTCTAAATTTAAATAATTGAAACTGATTTTTCAGTTATTATATAATTTAAAGAATTATAAACGATAAATAAACAATTGGAAAGAAGAAAAGAGTTAACTGGTAAAATATTGGAGTTTTTATTCATTTTATTCTAATTATTACAATTGTTATTTAAATACTGTATTATTTACAAAGTATTTACAATGACAATTATATAAAATGATTAAAGTAAAATAAAAGCTATCCTAATTTTTTCCTAAGTTCTAAATCTTCATCTTCTATCCAATGCTTCTTTGTTTGCTCATTTAATTTTACTTGCAAAAGAATTAAAAGAAAAGTCAGAAATGAATATAATTAAAAGCGGATAATTAATTTAGCGTTCATCATTAAAAGCAAACGACTGGAATCAGTTTTTACCCTTTTTGCAAATCACGGGATTTCTCCCGGTTCACAAAAAGGGATGAATTTTTATTGATAAATATGAATGCACAAGTTAAAAAACATGCACAAATTCATTTTTTGTCAAAATTGCATTTTTCAAAGTAAAACTGCATAATTCAAAACAAATTGCCCAAATTCATTTTTGTCAAAACTGCATTGTCATATGCATAGTTCAGCAGTATATGTAAACCAAGTTACATTTTCAATACAAAAGCCAATATGCAACGTAAACATGCCAAAATATAGGAAGAGGCCAAAAATCAAAGGCTCCCATGCTGTACCATACAATTGACAAAGAGGAAGTATGCAGTTTTAAAATCAAAATGTGCAAACAATATCTTTCCATTTTTCATCATTTTCCAGCTTTCACTTTTTCAGAACCAATACATAACATCACATTTTAATGTCAAATTGTATTGAGAGAGAGAAGAGAGGAAGAGTGTGGTTTACAGGTTTTTGGCTTAGGCAGAAAAAGGATAGCAAACAGAACAGCAGCATCCAGTAGAAAAAAAAAAGAAAGCATGAAAAAGAATACAAACAAACTGATAAAACAGTATAGAGTGCAGAATATCAGAGAAATATGGTTATTAAAATATACATAACCAGATACCATAAACCTCAAGGCAGAAAAACTGTTATAACAACAATAAAACTCTTCAAATTTTCGGAGTTCAAAAACCTGTCTTCAAGCCTTCAAAAAAACAAAAAAATCTGTCAAACAAATACAAAGGAAAAATTCTCAAGGTACCAAAACCTCACCTCAAGAACCTACTGCGTAAAACCAGTAAAAACCAACATGGCATAAACCATAAAACATATAACCTGCATTCAAGACCAAAACCATAGCCATTTCAAAACACCATCAACATAAACCATAAAACCTGTTTCCATAACCTGCACAAACTCGTTGCCCAGCCAAAACCTCACCAAAAACTTAAAACCTTATGGCCTAAGAACCATAAAACCAAATCATGCCCAGTTAAAAACCAGAAAGCCATACACGCCCAACCAGAAAACCAGAACACCAGTAAAACCTTATGGCCACAAACCAAAAACCAGGCCATCACAAAAAACCTTAAACACTGTCAATCCAACCAAGCAAAAAAACTAGAACAATGCAAACTTTTTATCAAACCAATGTCCAAACCCACAAAAGCCTCAGAATATTCATCATAGGCCAATCATCAAGGCAACTAAATTCAAGCGTACAGAATCACAGAAAGAAGAAGAAGTCAAGCTAGTCAAAACAACATTTCAACAATAGCATGTTCAAGGAAACAGAAGCAAGGCCTCAGAAGAGCTTCATCATAGGACACTAAGAGAAGCAACAAAATCACAACAAAAGAAGAATAGAGAAAAGTATTCAAAGGCAACAGTGAAGCGGACAAAGGCTAGCAAGAAGAAGAAGAAAGTTTTTGTTTTCAGGAGCTTCATCACTAAACAAAAATAAGAACGAAATACCAGGCAATTGAAGCAAGCATCACGCGTTTCATCCCGCCGTCTTGGCCTCCTACGCGTACCCCCCAACCTTCCTCCTCCGTCTCCAGGTAACATTTCTCCCTCTTTTTCTGTCATTTTTCCTCAAATAACCATTGCAATAGAGAATCAGAATCAGAAATGGATGTAAATCAACACATGCAGTAATCAACAAACCCTAACGAAATAAGAAAACGAAATTGTACCGTGAATCGATCACCCTAGCTTTTCATCGGAGGGAAGAAGAAGGTTGAGGTACCGGTGGCCATGGGCAAGAGAGTTCAGGCGAGGGCATGAGAGAAGATGAGGACGAATCAAGAGCGAAGAAGACGAAGAAGAGTGAACAGAGCGGCGCCTCTGTCAAAACCTTAACCCTTTTTTTCCTAAAACTAAACAAACATGTTTAACTCTAAAAAAACAAATTATGAAATAACATATGGACCAGACCCATTTCCTGCCTAAAGCCCAAACGATTCCACAGCACCCCCCCTTATTTCTGTCTGTTTCCTGATTGGGCCCTTGGAACCCTTTGGCCCATGTAATTAGTTTATGTTTACCCCCTTTGATCCTTGATACCCCCTTTTCTATTTGATTTCCTTAGTTTTTTTTTTCCAGAATTATTGTTAAGTTAGTTAATTAGTAACTTAATCAAATAGGTGTAATTTAATTAAAACATTTTTAATAATTTGACCCTTTTATTAAGTTTAAATTTAAGATTAATTTAGTAATTTTAGTATTCCCTTTTTAATTAGATTTAAGTTAATAACTTTTAAGTTTTAATTTAGTTTAATTATTTAACAACTCTTAAAAATAAATACTTTATATTAATATAAAAAAAAACACATAAAAATAGAAAACATAAAAAGTAGGAACTTAAAAAACATTTTATTTCCTTTAATTAATTCCCTCGCTTTAGTTAATACTAATACAAAAAATATAGAAAAAAATAGAATTTAAGAATTAAAACATTTTATCTTTTCTTTAATTAATTCTCTTGCATTATTAATATTAAACAAAAATATAAAAATGCATGTTCACGCCATTTAATCTGTTTATTTAATCATTGTTGTAGTTATATATAACTTAATCATTATCTGCATAATTTTCTGTTTAATTATTTTATATTTACATGGTTATTCTGTTTATGTCTAAATCCAAGAGAAAAACGATTAAATTTATTGACTTCATGTCCTCAAGTCCAATCACGCGAACATCTGCATTTCATTAAAACTTAAGATAATTTTTCCCCGAATATTCAATCTTTTTCAAAACTTATACCTTTTAAGCCAAAACTTCGACATTAGGTCGTCGTACCTTCAAAAAAACCGTCCGTATCCCTTTTCGGCCAAAACAATTTATTTTTAATCAAACGAACATTTTAATAAACAGATATTTCAAAAGGTTCCTATAGAGTACTATAGATACATTGGGTGCTAATATCTTCCCATTGTATAACCAACCCCGAACCATAGATCTCTTTTCAAAAACGCCTTGTATTTTTATTACTTTTAGAAAGTATTATTTTACATTGCATATTTAGGGTTTTATTTCGCTCTTTCCCCTTTTCCCTTGGAAATAATAAAGCGCGGTGGCGACTCTTGCTTTTGTGAGACGAATTAATCAATAATTTGATCTCCGATTTACCCCGCTACATTTTTTATCGCTACAGAATTGGCGACTCTGCTGGGGAAAGATTGACCTCTTGCTGGTCCATCCCTAAGTGGGTTAGGCCTAATTTGTTTTATCTGTTTTATTATCATTTGATTTGTTTGATTACGTGTTTAAATTGGGGTTGTTTGGGTTTTTTTTTGCAAAGGACGAATCATATACCCGGATTAAGTTACACTTAAGAATAGGACGGGCGGTACAGTCATGTTAACTTTGAGGGAGTAATCCCGAAGAAGGAGGCATGAGATCCCCCACTCGATGGAAGGCCCTCTTGAACTTAATATTTGTTTACCGAGTAATCAGGAAGACATTATTATTTTCGACCTGGGAGCCAGAGGAATTGAGGACCGTAGAACCCTAACCCATCTTGGCCTTTTTAGGTGTAGCGCAGAGACTATAACGGAGTAATCCGGAAGTAGTTGTTACGCGATGCTACGCTCGGATGAGTTTCTCTTGAGAATATTGCTAATTATTGAGTAATCAAGACGTTGGTAATATCCGAAGGAGGAATGTAGACTCTGGAACTTTTAGAACCTTGTCTTACAGGTGTGATTAAACCGTTAGTACATACCTTGAGGTGGGCTTTACCCTCAACAATTATATATATATATATATATATATATATATATATATATATATATATATATATATATATATATATATATATATATATATATATATATATATATATATATATATATATATATATATATATATATATATATAATTGTTGCTACTTGTTATACCCCAATTTTTGTTTCTAAGATTCCTCTATCATCTCATATCAACTAGAGCATATCAAAATTACACT